>NKZK01000537.1:0-91592 GCA_002370145.1 [Candida] ipomoeae | reverse complement strand
ACCCAAGTCCCTCACTTGAGAGAGTTATTGAAGTCCAATCATATCTCAGTTCCTGAGTACCCAGCGGTACGCACTAACGTCAACAGTAGCAATACGAATCTAACAACTACACTACTACACTACTACACTACTATATATACTGTATACTATGAGCGATCTTTTTTTTGGTTAAATGAACATGTTTAGTTTTTTTAAAAAAAAAATTAATTCAGGGTGATTGAGTATAGATGGTGTTGGATATCGTATATGTTCATTCATCGATAAATCTATTGAGAAATCTACTAAATGACTTTGAGTGGCTGTTTTGCAAGCTAACCTCTGAGCCTAACTTAGGTTTAAATACATTCCTAGGTGGTACTTTTTTCAGAGAATCTAATATTAGAGTGGTGAAAGATAGTCATCATACTTAAGTACACTACTACTACTACTACTACTATTACTACTACTACTACTACTACTACTACTACTACTACTACTACTACTACTACTACTACTACTACTACTACTACTACTACTTAATTGTTACTGCTACTATATAGTCGTAGTGGGAAAAGAAATATATGGGGCATGTTAGATTCTTGTCGGCACTTTAATACCTAATCGTTACTTCCTCGAACGAGGAATCTGAGCGGCTTATATGACTTTTGAAGAGAAAACGTGACTTCGAAAAACCCTTCCCCAGAACAATAGCGCTGATGTTCTAGCTCGACGGCGTTATTCAATGGCCATTGTTAGGATCGGATAGCGTAGGCTTCATAATGCCTGCCTATAGTGGATCTAACAGGGCAATATATAGTGGATATATGGTAATAGATATTGGTGGTAGATAGGGTGAGACGATATCTGCTTTGAATATCTTTATTTTTGAGAAACAGAGATGAGACCATAAAGCTGTTGGTCGATATGTGTGATGCTGAAGCTATAAAGATGGATACTTCTCCAGATTATTTTACTAACCTCTAACTGAAAAGCCAATAGAATTACTTAGCTAATGATACATCTTTATACTTCTATAGTTAATACTTGTTACTAGTAACGCTTAACTCATGAACACTTCCAGCTAGTACTGTGTAAAATAGTGGATAGAGTTAAAAGGTAGTGTGAGTTAAGAGTGGTTTAAGACGTGGTATAGTGATACTAGATAGAGATGTATAGAGGTGGTATTATTAATGTAGTGGTTGGATACATACATTAGAGAATGTCAGTAGCAAGGTCAGTAGCTCGTGGGTGGACAGCAATATGAATAGAAGTTAGAGGTGAAGGAACAGCTGCTAAGCTTTCTCGATCTAAATTGCACTTATATCCACTATTTCATACGAATATGCTACTACTACTTTACAATACACCATGCTATAATTTGCTATAATAGATAATTCAGCATACTTCAGTGGTTGCAAGAGGTGTACATGATTCTAAAAAGTATAATATGACGTAATGTCAGTCTCGTGATACATAGTACTGGTACTACCAATACTGATACTACTGATACTATTGATATTGCTAATAGCGGTGTTCCTGAAAATAGATAATCCATAAGAAAGTGTAAGTATATAGGCCTACTACTTACTATCCAAAGAGATGTGCCAATAGATCGATGTAATTAAAAGGTAACAGATAGAAAGCCAACAATGAATTGATAGTGGATTGATAGACGTGAAAGAACTCTAGAGATACATATATTCATAGATCTAGTAGATCTAGTACCTTTAGTAGACCATAGTAAAGATACAGTAATAGATCAGATATCTCTGAGTTCGAGAAATAATCTCTTTTAGCCCTCAATTCTCGTGGTATAAGTAGTACATTGTTAGGTCCTATGGTACTACACTCTACCTTTGCTCTACTCAAATGGGATTATGAGGTTTGTATAGCTCTATGGAAATATGGCAGAACAGATTTTTAATTGAGGTAACACTGATAATCATAATCATTGGAACTCGGAACCTCAAATCCTGATCTATTTATATTTATTCACATGCATCATTCTTCTAAAGTATCCACCGGCTAAGTAGCTCAACGGGCTATTTCTTCAAGTTAAAGGATCTGTCCATCTAAGAATGGATAAAATTTCAGTGACCATGGTCTAGGACGCCATACTCTCCACAGCATCACTCCATATCACTGAATGGAAATTATACCAATTAACAGATATCACAAAAGGCACTTCATTCTTGCATCTTCCATATTGCCAAGAAGAGCGTCTCCCCACACGTGCCGGGTCACGTCCCAAGACTCCTTTGCATAGACCACCTTAATATGTATTTCTCCTTGTAGTTCATAGTTATACCTACATACCCTATACATTTACTACTCACTACAATGTACTACTCATATCCCACCAGTAGTCTATAACTTGTCAAATACATTCAATTGAGTACCACTTACCAAGCAGCCTATGATTTAATAGTCTGTGAGTAGTTAGTATGTTAGTAGTTAGTAAGTAGTTAGTAGTTAGTTGGTAGTTGTTGTTTTCTTATTTAATATATATTTTACATTAAGCGTATTGGTAAATAAAGGCGTCGTTCCATATTAGTCAGGTAAAACTGCTGAATTAAATGGTTGTTCTTCTTTTAGTTATAAATCTATGGTTGGTAGCAACAGTGATGCATTTGGAGTTATATACGGTGAATAAATAGTAGCATGGCTCACGAGCAGTATTGAATGTCTTTTAGACGTAAAATTGCTGAATTAAATGGTCGTTCTTCTTTTAGTAATAAATCTTAGGTAATTAGTAGATAGTTAGTAAGTAGCTAGTAAGTAATTAGTAAGTAGCTAGTAAGTAGCTAGCAAGCACTTAGTATGTAGTTAGTAAGTAGTTAGTAAGTAACTATTAAGTAGTCAGTAGGTAGTTAGTAGGTAGTCTATAAGTAGTTAGTAAGTAGTTAGTAAGTAGTTAGTAGGTAGTCTGTAAGCACTTAGTAGGTACGGAAAGTAATTATTGAATCAATAAGAAATTAGTAAAAAGAATACTCCGTCTACTTTACTTCTCTAAAACTACTAACTTAGTAGTAAATACTACTAATCTAGTGGTAAGTACTACTAGTACTAAAACCTGTGGAAGGTCTCGGAGTACATGTCGCACAATACACTAGAGCTCGAAGTGGCCGCGTAGACAGGGCTCTAAAAATACTAGCAGCCTTGGTGCTTGAAACACGGCACGCGCTTGTGTGCAGTACGCTCGCGCTCGCCCATGGGCATATCTTTTTTTCCAACCTACTTTCCTCTCTACTACAGCACAGTCATGTTGGATAACGTTGAATTCATCAAGACCCCCAAGGCTCCTGTACAGCCTGCGGCATCCGATGAGTGTGGGATTCTCACCACCGATTCGCCCACCATCCACAATGCGCCTTTGCCTGCCGATGGTCCGGGAAGTAAGCACTTCTCCAACCTCGCGTTGGCCGGCTTCTTGGTGCTTATTCCCTACTTTGTCACCCGCAAGTTGGGCTTGGGTTTCAAGACCTGGTTGTTCTTGGCGGTTTTGTTTGCCATTCCCATCTTGATGGCCTACTGGACCGTCTTGTCGTCGTTCTCGCCTCGCTTGAACGAGAAGGTCAAGTTGCCTGGAAGACCAGTGTCGTACTACTTGGAGTTCCACACTCCGGAATTGAAGGCCAAGTATGAGACCAGCAACAATGGCCAGGGCTCCAAGATCCCCATGGAGACCTTCCACGAGTTGTACTTTGACAACAAGGTTTCTTTCAAGGGTGATTGTTTGGACGTGTTGGAATACAGACATGACTGGTGCACCTTTAGATTCACGCTTTCGCTTTTCCGTTTCTTTTTGTTTGGTATGATCCCCGAGGTTATCATGCACTCCAAGTCCCAGGATGAGGAGCAGGTCAGAGACCACTATGACCGTGGAGACGACTTCTACACCTGGTTCTTGGGCCCTCGTATGATCTACACTTCCGGTGTCATCAGCGACATCACCAAGGAAGAGACCTTGGAGGAGTTGCAAGACAACAAGTTGAACATTGTTGCTTCCAAGATTCAATTGAAGGAAGGCGAGCACGTTTTGGACTTGGGCTGTGGCTGGGGTACCTGGGCTGCCTTCAGTTCTTCTCAATTCGGAGCCAAGGTCACCGGTGTGACTTTGGGTAGAAACCAGACCAAGTGGGGTACGGAATTGATGGCCAAGTATGGTGTCACCTCCGACCAATCCAAGATTGTGTGTTGCGACTACAGAGACTCGCCTAAATCGGACAAGCCAAGTGGCAAGTACGACAAGATCACGTGTCTCGAGATGGCCGAGCACGTTGGAATTAGAAGATTCGGTGCCTTTTTGGATCAGGTTTACGAGGCCTTGGAGGACGATGGTTTGTTCTTCTTGCAGTACGCCGGTTTGAGAAAGACCTGGCAATACGAGGACTTGAACTGGGGTTTGTTCATGAACAAGTACATTTTCCCTGGTGCAGATGCCTCCACTCCTTTGGCCTTCGTGGTTTCCGCTTTGGAATCTGCCGGATTTGAGATCGTCACCATCGACAACATCGGTGTTTCTTACTCCGCTACCTTGTGGAGATGGTACAGAAACTGGATGGGTAACAAGGACAACGTGGTCAACAAGTACGGAATCAAGTGGTTCAGAATCTGGGAGTACTTCTTGGCTTCTTCCACCATCACCTCCAGACAATCCGGTGCCACCTGTTACCAGTTCGTGTTGAGAAAGAACCTCAACTCCTACCACAGAATTAACTATGTCCCATCCATGAAGGGAACGTTGACTCCTGCCCAAGAGGGTTTTAAGTGGGCCAAGGAGTAGATCCTATACCGAGTTCGTCTTGTGAAGTCATAGTACGGAGATACAATGACCTATCCACAACAAGCTCTTTTTTTCTTATACAATGAACCCCTATAAAATGGAATCCATTCATCCTGTACAATGGTCTTTCCCTGTATAACGATTTCTCCTTGTACAACGATCTCTCCCTGTACAACGATCTTTCCATGTACAATAACCTTTCCCTGTTCAATGATCTTTCCCTGTACAATAATCTTTCCCTGTATAATGATCTCTCTCGGTATGACGTATAAGTTGACTTCGAATCCGCTAGGTTGGAGCCGGGTCACGTGGCCGCCTCCGCCGGGCCGACCACTCGCATGCTTTTAACGCCGACTCCTTTCCTGCATTGCTTCCCGGCCCGGCCGGTTCTTAATCACCCTCCTTGTAATATCCACTTACCCGACTTCCCCGAATCTCCCCCAAAGTATTGCACTTTGCTCATGAGCGTATCAATAGCTTTCTGATAAGCCCATAGCGTGTCCTGCATGTGGCCCATCTCGGAAGTACCCTCGGCAGTCCCCGATATCTGGACAAAATCACAGGTCGATAAAGTTCCGCCGCGCCGGGGAAAAAAGCGCCGCCCGGAGCGCGCCCCACAGAATGCCTCTGGTATGGGTTCCGATAGCGAAAGCCCGTTCCCTCTCCCGCCGGAGCTGCACGCATCACACGCATTCTGACTCCGATCGCTGCAACATCCGCTGGATACAAAACCTGGGGTATGCGACCCTTGGGTGTCACTATATAAAGCCGGCCGCTGCTCCTCACTTCGGTCTCCCACTTTTTTTTTTCCACCTCAGGAGTTTTGCTAGTACCGCTATTTTGCATAGTCACTAACTGAACCACTTTGATAATTTATTCCACCATGTCGTCCCCTTTCCCCACCACAGCCTCTAAGATACAGGGAGTTCAGGTTTTGGGAGCCGTGCCCTCCAACGCCAAGCACATCTTTAACCCCGAGGCTCTTGCATTGGTTGCCACTTTGCACAGAAACTTCAATGGCCAAAGAAAAAAGTTGTTGGCCAACAGAAAAGAACAACAGAAGTTGAGAGACGAGGGTGTGTTGCCCGACTTTTTGCCTGAGACTAAGGATATCAGAGAGAATGCCTCTTGGACTGGTGCTCCTTTGGCTCCAGGATTGCAGGACAGAAGAGTCGAAATCACCGGTCCCACCGACAGAAAGATGGTGATCAATGCTTTGAACTCTGGCGTTGCCACTTACATGGCCGACTTTGAGGATTCGTTGACCCCCGCCTGGAGCAACTTGGTCGATGGTCAGGTCAACTTGTACGACGCTGTGCGCAGAAACTTGACCTTCTCCTCGAACGGTAAGCAATACAAGCTCAACTTGGAAGAGGGCAGACACATTCCCACCTTGATTGTCAGACCTAGAGGCTGGCACTTGGACGAGAAGCACGTCTTGGTGGATGGCGAGCCGGTCTCGGGAGGTATTTTTGACTTTGCCCTTTACTTCTACAACAACGCAAAGGAAGCCTTGGCCCAAGGTTTTGGTCCTTACTTCTACTTGCCTAAGATGGAGCACCACTTGGAGGCCAAGTTGTGGAACGACATCTTCTGCCATTCCCAGGACTACATCAAGATTCCTAGAGGTACCATTAGAGGATCGGTTTTGATCGAGACCTTGCCTGCAGCTTTCCAAATGGACGAGATCATCTACCAATTGAGACAACACATTGGAGGCTTGAACTGTGGAAGATGGGACTACATCTTCTCCTACATCAAGTCATTGAGAAACCACGGGGCCTACGTCTTGCCCGACAGACTGCAAGTGACCATGAGCACCCCATTCATGGCATCTTACGTCAAGCTCTTGGTGCACACTTGCCACAAGAGACAAGTGCACGCCTTGGGAGGAATGGCTGCGCAGATTCCTATCAAGGAGGACGAAGCCAGAAACAAGGCTGCCATGGAGAACGTTGCAAAGGACAAGTTGAGAGAAGTCACTGCTGGTTGCGACTCGTGCTGGGTTGCCCACCCAGCCTTGGTGCCTATTGTGTTGAAGGTGTTCAATGAGCACATGAAGGGCCCCAACCAAATCAACGTTCCTCCAAGGGTTCCTTACAGACCAGTTACGGCCACCGATTTGTTGAACCCATACGTGCCAAACCACAAGATCACCGAGCAGGGTATCAGAGTCAACTGTATCATTGGGTTGTCGTACATCGAGGCATGGTTGAGAAACGTTGGATGTGTGCCAATCAACTACTTGATGGAGGACGCAGCCACGGCCGAGGTGTCTAGATCGCAACTTTGGCAATGGGTCACGCACGGTGCCCAAACCGATACCGGTAAGAAAATCACCAAGGCCTACGTCGCCTCTCTCTTGCAAGAGGAGGCCGACAAGTTGACCAAGTCGGCCAAGCCAAGCAACAAGTTCAAGAGAGCCTTGGAATACTTCAAGCCAGAAGCTTTGGGAGAGAAGTACTCCGACTTCGTCACTACCTTGATCTACGACGACGTCACCACCATCGGCAGACCCCAACCTGCAGAGAAATTATAATTTTTAGGAATTGATTTAAGACAATACACGCAGTAACGAACAGATGCATAAAGCTATCCACAACCACTTGTCAGTATAATGAACCACCGACACTAGTTTACTAAAAGTTACTAGTGTATATTAGTCATGTGTACTTCAGGTGCACGGACTAGTGCACCACAGTATAGACACTACAGTATAGATACTCAGTAGATACAGTGCACTACAGTATAGACAGTGCACTATAGTACTAGTATGGTATCTATACTAATAAGAATCCTATAGTTATACATACACTGTAGTGTCTAGTAATAGAACCTTAGTTATACATAGTGTAGTGTATAGTCTTGGTACTGGAACCTTAATACCCCTGTAATTTTATAGGTGTCTTGTATGGGCATCTGTAGCCGTAGTCATACTTTACTCGAGTATACTTCATACTGAATGTCCGATTAATATCATTTATACCATTTATAATTCTCTATTTTGTAAAATCAGACACCCTATAAATTAGACACTCATTATTATCGTTCATTGGTCTTTTTATTGAAATCCAATTGGTGTATCCAATTGTTTTTCTGATTGTTCTTGAATTGTGGTGCGGAGTCCCGGCCGCACTTTTGATATAGTGGGTCGATTTCTGGGGTAAACCACGAACTAAGAAAGTCCCAGATGCCCTAAAAATCCATACACCTTCCAAAACGTCTGGTTCTGTACTTACACATAAAAACAAGGACTCTCAATATAATAACGTTTTTTTTTTTCAGAAAATTCATGGGTTGTGTCATTTATGTCGTTCCTGGATATTGTTCCTGGATATCGTACCTCCAAAACACGTGACGCGAGGACATTGTCTTACTCTAGCCAGCCATACTAACAGCAGTCCCCAAATAGGAAAAGAAAGGACGGCCAAAACGTTGGGGCTTGGATTCTTCAGCTCATCCACGTGACGTCTATATATAGATCGGCACCCTATTAATTTCGGGGCCATGCCATTCTGGAACGAGTAGGCGTAGTGGGCGCACTATTTAAGGCACGCGGCCACGTCTGGCCCAGTTTCTGGAACACCAGCCTAACCACTGCTCTTTTTCCATCGCACCCCACATCGACACTGCTGCCTCCACTGGACACAAACACTACGCCCATATTTATCTGGATCTGATATACTCAAGTCATTAGACACAACAATCAGACAATCCAACAAGTGTTCACAGTCAGACACTGATCACGCGTGCCACACACAACTTAATATAGTTTCAGACGTCAGTGATCTTCAGCACCTCCAGAAAAGATGATGAATGGCCGGCAAAGACGTTTCATAGGCTTGACCGTCATGGCCATGACCTTAGTTACGTTTCTCTTCTTCAACAAGCACAAGTACAGCAGCCATGGCAGTCTGGAAATCATCACCAGTGAAAAAACAATAATAGACTCTCACATCAATGATTCCGTGGACGAGGCCATCAATAGGGAAATCTTCAAGAACAAGGAGGTGGAGGAGAAGAACGAGGCGGGTGATGATAATGCTGCAGACTCATTGTCCAATAAGCTGACGGATGAGGTGTTTGACCCGGCCAAGGAATTCCTTGAGATCCGCAGGATGGCCCCGGTGTCCATCTTTACCAAGTCGTGGTGTCCATTTTCAAAGCAATTGAAGAAACTCTTGCAGCAAAACTATGCCATCACGCCTCTGCCCCAATACATTGAGTTGGATAAGCATAAACATGGAAAGGAACTCCAGGAGTACATCGGGCTTGTCACGAAGAGAAAAACGGTGCCCAATGTGTTGGTGGGGTCCGACGCCACAGTGAGCAACGGAGGGTGTGACGAGCTTACAGCCTTGCATAATGAGGGCAAGTTGGCTGCCAAGTTGATGGAATGGGGAGGCAAGGAGATCCTGGTGGTGCGGCTCGAGGTGCCTTCCAACTCTTAGACAAGAATAAACATGTCTCAGAAGATGATTGTAGGAAGAGAGTGTAATGAAGACATGAATAATGTATGATCATATGAATATGGAATCTATGGACATATACTACTACTACTTTGGACATGAAGTACTTTGGCACGAATCTTAGGGGTGTACGGGTATGGCACAAACTACTGGCATGAACTCTCTTGCAGATGTAATATTAAATACACATATAACCTGTGATTTTAGAACTTGGCGAATTGCTTGGACTTGGCGACAGACACAGACACCTTGAGGACGTTGAATCTGACGGTCTTAGACAAAGGTCTACATTGGCCAACAACGACAACGTCACCTTCTTGGACACGGAAGGCTGGGGACACGTGGGCAGCAACGTTCTTGTGTCTCTTCTCGTATCTGTTGTATTTTGGCACGTAGTGGAGGTAGTCTCTTCTGATGATGATGGTTCTGTGCATCTTGGTGGAGACAACAGTACCGCTCATGATCTTACCTCTGATGGAGATGTCACCGACGAAAGGACACTTCTTGTCAATGTAAGAACCGTTGATGGCGGTGGCTGGGGTCTTGAATCCCAAACCAACTTCCTTGACCCATCTCTTGGCCTTCTTTTGGGCCTTAGCCTTTGGGTTGGTGAAGATGTGTGGTTGCTGGATGTTAGTATGCATTCGTTTGATGATATATTCCAATAAATCATTTCGAGTATCCGGTATTTTTCAGAATCCAAATGGTTTGGTGTTCTAGTTGATTGCATTCAATAATGCTATGATATTCTTTAGTTGTTTGGTTGGTGCTCTGGCCATGCACCTATCCCTATGGTGGTGATGGACGTTGATGGTAGTGATGACTTCATGAGACATCGACAAACAACTCAAACGTATCGGTATATGATGTGCCATGCACGGTGCAAACATACCTTTTGGAAAGCTCTCTCAGATTGAACAGTCAATTCAGTAGCCATCTTGTCTAGTGTTTTGTCTAGTATCTAGCTTCTTGTTGTAAGATTTTTTTTCGTGGTAGAGGTCGCGGGAGAAATTTTCAAGCGTGCGGTGCTCAGTCCGCGTGCGCGTGCAGGCGGTTAGGGCTGGAGCCCTGGCAATGCGCACCTCACTCCAAGTCACCACCTCACTAGCCAGGCTTTCCTAGAAATTGTACCTGGTAGTATATCTAGTGATTTTTTCTGGAATTTGTTATTTACAAATGTATTAAATTTTTTCTGATTACTAACTTTATTTTTGCTGTTAATATGATGTTGATTTCTACAGTTGGTAGTAAACGTAGAGCCAGTGGGTGACACTGCACTTTGCAGCCGTCCTCACAATCACCTTTGGGTCCTTTATACTCGAACCAATAATGACCAAAATGCAAAATGACCAAAATGCAAAATGCAAAAAAAAATCACCAAAATGAAAAATTATTCAAATAGCTTAAATCGCCAAAATAGCTATATCAAAATAATTTACCTTCTACGGATCACTACTCATGGAGGTATAGCCTACAATCTGTTAGATTCTTGTTAGGTCAGGCACTCTGTTTACTAAAATCATTCGCCGATGATTCCTCAAAATGAGGAATCTGAGCTGCTTATATAACTTTTCAAGAGAAGGGAAGGCTGAGTAGAAGGCTGAGTAGAAGGCCTTATACGATAGTCATTGTTAGTATCAGGCGGAGAGGCTTCATAATACCTCAATAGGTAGAGCACTACCTATGGTGGATCTGACACAATCTTTATTTTTCTCTATTACTACTATGACTACTAATACTACTAATACAGCTAATACCCAGATACCAATAGCAGATTCATAGATGGTACACAGTACCTACTACTACTATCATACTATGCAAAATAATACCGTTATTGTTAGATTCTTTCAAGCACGTAAATTACCTAATCGAAACTATATTCGTTGATGATTCCTCAGGAAGAGGAATCGGCCACCATTAAATATTCTGCGGGAAGGTAGCCGAAGGGGTGTAGTAACGGTGAACCAGAAAGGGGGCGTAGTAGCATCGGCTCCCGATTAATTGGGCACGTGAGCTCAATCCCTATATGGGTTGTATTCCACCCATCTTGGATCTAACAGTTATGTGATACCACTGATACTATAAGCACTAGATAAGGCCACAGAGCTATGACACCCCTTTTCAGTGGCTAATTTTTTGACCACTAACCTAAATCCACTTGTCCATGTGCATAATGTACCAGTATACCTATATAGTATATAGCATAGTCACTGTCGTCAGGGCTACAAACCTACTATGTGGGTAGTGCCGTATTTTCAGGACTGCACTATAAACAGAAATTTAAGGTGGGAATATGTGGTAAGTTCCTTAAAATACAGCCAATAAAGTACAGTAGTAAAATACAGCCAGTAAAGCACAATAGTATAGTGCAGTAGTATAGTACAGTAAAGTGTACATCCTGATAGTGGTATACATGCAGGAGAGAGTATACACTTAGATGTAGTGTATTACATGCAGATGATTGACAATTATACTTAGAAGTGTGGCCATACAAACTAGTGTGGCAAATTAATTAGTCTAGCCTATTAATTGTTCAGTATAGCTTATGGTGAACATGATCATTGGATGGTTCGTGTAGACATAAATAGGCACGCTCAGCCCTGCCCTTAAAGACATGCCAAAGTCATGAAGTGGTCCATCTCTTTGGGAAAAAAAAACTAGTAAATAGTCAAAAGAGATTCTTAAAAAATATTTGATAAAACAGTCAACCGATTAGTTCTAAAGTTATACCTTGAAACCATTCTTACCTTGAAGAAAGAATGGGTCACGTGACTTGTCTTCTCGTCGCCTAGTCCACAAACTACCTCCTTTCCATTCACGAACAACAAAGCAAAAGGCTTAAGTTTTTATAGACAAATAACAGTGAATGTTTACGAAATGATATGTTCTAGTTCTTATTCCCAGTACATACCCCACCACATACCTCCTACAAGCACTCAGTCTCTATATCACTCAGTCTCTAAATCACCTCCTAGTAATCTCCACAGGTTTTTTCTATTTTTACCATTCTTTTAAAAACTTCAACACTAACACTATTACATTAAATTAATCAAAAAGCCAATAAAGACCACTTTCCGTGTGTAGTAATGGTGTAAGACTGTATAAAGTGCTTGCAACATAAACAGGCATGCGCGGTGCCTGCTACCACTACTACTACCACATCACCTACACAAACCAACCACATGGCCGACGAAAGACTACCGCAAAAGCTCAACATCCCCAAGCTCCGAGTAGCGTCCCAATCGTTCAATGACTCCACCAACTTCGCTCTCGCCAACTCCAGCAACAGGACGGTATCGTCGTCCACCTCTCTCTTGAGCACCCCCAGCAACAATATCAGGAAGGTGCAGCAGATGAACCCCCAGGCCCGGTCCCGGGCACCGGCCAAAAGCAAGAGCAAGGCGTCCGATGTCAAAATCGCAGGTGTATCCTCCACGGCGGCTGCCACCAAGAAACTCTTGAACCTCCAGAAACTGAAGAAGTCCTATACGCGTCTGAGGCCGTTCGTGCTCCGCAAACCGGAGAATATGTCCATGTACGATTACTCGGTGTTTCTGAAACGCCTCTCCAACGACTATACCGAGGATGAAGACTCCAAGTGGAGGCCCTTGGTCAAGAACTCGCAGATCAAGGCCTGGGAGTCTGCGGAGAAGATCACCTCCAATATCATTTTTGATAACGACAAAAACCTGGACATGGAGATCTTCGAAGATGGACCCGAATCCCTGGATTCCAGTATGTGTGACGATACAAATGAAAAGGGAACAGACTCCTCGTCACACAAGTCCCGTGTTCTACGTTCGCTTCCTCACTATACAAAAGGCGAGCTTAATGTGCTCCTAGACAAGTTCGACGAGCTACGTACCACCAAGCAGAGGATCGACTACAACAAGTTTGAGGAGGCTGAGAAAAAGGCCTTGTGGATCTATCGCCAGCAACAAAGTGTTTCCCAAGAAAGGGCGTTCAATGCGAACCATACCCTCCAGGGCAAGAAGAAGGTACAGGTGTTCCATAAGAAAGAGCTTTTGCACAAACTCTTTGGCTACTCCAACAGCTTGAATCAGGAGCATATCACCAACAACTCGTCGTACTCTGCATACGACAATGTGTTCAACGCACAGAAGGCTTTTCACGAAGATAAAGACGAGATCGTGGGGCTTTTGGAGGAGGACGCTGCTTTCGAGCTGGATCTTGAAGCAGTGCGCCAACGGCATTTACTGAAGTCCAAGTCCGGGGAGTCTTCAGAAAACGCCCCTCCAAATTCTAATGGCCATGGTCTGGAGAACTCCGACCTTGCGGATTTGACGCATTCTTGGCTCACGTCTTCATACGAGAAAGAGATGAGTGCAGAGAATCCAGATGCTTTTGGGGTGGAGCATGAAGACCTTAATGAGATGATGGCATGTACCATTAGCCATCTCAAGCAGTGCGTGAAAGATGCATGCGACAACGACGATGCATAAACAGACAAACGTGGAGAATGCACCATTGCTTATCTTGCTACTGTAGATTGTGGTAATATTCTTAAAAACAGAAGGATCTAGAAGGAGCGAGGTTGGACAGGTGATAATGAATAGGGTGAGTTGGTTATGGTGGTTAAAAAGGGTGATGGAAAAGTGTGATCAAAAAGAGTGATTAAAAGGGGTGACCAAAAAGGGTGATTGGATGGTGATTGAATGATGATTGAAAAGGGAGAGAATAAAATAATGTGATTGAAGAAGGTGAATCTGGTGTTGAATGAAGAAGGATACCATGAGATCAACAATACTAGAGGCTACAAATGAGCAGGCGAATTTGCAGCTATTTCCAACATAATTGAACATAATCGAATGTCAAACTCTAAAACCCCGCGTGGCATGTTTTGACGTCTCCTGACTCTACTTTAATAAAGCCACACCCAGCATTCATGCATAATGCTTTTTATATTAGTCCCCGTGCGCCATTGGTCTAGTCTCTCGCTTATTATTGCGCAAGACTCACCATTAGTAAGATGGTGTGCGTATACCGGAGCAGTGCGACATGTAAAGGGCCCCTAAAGCCATACGCATATGTCCATGTTGTTTGCTCAGGCTAAACAAAATATTAATAAGCCCTTGGTACGCCTAAATTCCATTCAAAGACATTTCAATATGGCTCCTACTAAATCTTCCATTGCTAAGCACTACGACTATTTGGTCATCGGAGGTGGCTCGGGAGGTGTGGCTTCGGCCCGTCGTGCGGCCCAATACGGGGCCAAAGTATTGGTGGTGGAGAGCAACTTTAAGAAATTGGGGGGCACTTGTGTCAACGTGGGGTGTGTGCCCAAAAAAGTCATGTGGTATGCTGCTGACATTGCCCATAAGAAGGAGCATTTGTATGCTTATGGCCTCTCAAAGGAGAAGCTGCACGTGCAATTTGGTGATTTCGACTGGGCCAAGCTTAAGGAGAAGAGAGACAATTACGTGACCCGATTGAACGGCATTTACGAGAGAAACTTGCTCAATGAGAAAGTCGACGTTATTTTTGGCCGTGCTTCTTTTACCAATGAAGACGGCGATGTAGAGGTCACTTTGACCGGGGACCAAGAGGTGGGCTTTTTGTCGGGACTGTACAAGAAGGACGACAAATTAACTTTTTCTTCCGACAAGGTCTTGATTGCCACCGGAGGCGAGGCCATTGTTCCTCCTAATGTAGAGGGCCATGAGTTGGGAATCACCTCGGATGGATTCTTCCAATTGACCCAGCAACCTAAAACCGTGGCCATTGTTGGAGTGGGCTACATCGGTGTGGAGCTTGCGGGTGTCTTCCAGAGCTTGGGAACTCAGGTGCATTTGATTGCCCGTGGAGAAACCGTGTTGAGGTCTTTTGATGATGTGATCCAAAATACCGTCACCGACCACTACGTCAACAAATTGGGAGTGGACATCATCAAGAACTCGCGTGCAGAGAAGTTGGAGAAGGTGGGTGACAAAGTAAAGGTAACTTTGAAGGACGGTAAGACCTTGGAGGTGGACCAGCTCATCTGGACTATTGGCAGAAAGGCCTTGATCGACATTGGCTTGGACAAGACCGGAGTCAAGATGTCGGAATCGGGCCACGTGATTGTCAATGAGTACCAAGAGACATCGCACAAGAAGATCTATTCTTTAGGTGATGTGGTTGGTAACCATGAATTGACCCCGGTAGCCATTGCTGCAGGTCGTAAGTTGTCTAACAGATTGTTTTCAGGAAAGGAGGCACATGCCAAGGACAAGTTAGACTACACCAACATTCCATCGGTGATCTTTTCCCACCCTGAAGCCGGATCCATCGGTTTGACCAGCAAGCAGGCCATTGAGAAGTACGGCAAGGACAAAATCAAGATCTACAACAGCAAGTTCACGGCCATGTACTATGCCATGATGGACTCGGACGAAGAGAAGGGTCCTACAGTGTACCGGTTGATTTGTGCCGGCAAGGAAGAGAAGGTGGTTGGTCTTCATATTGTGGGAGACTCGTCTGCAGAAATCTTGCAAGGATTCGGAGTTGCTATCAAGATGGGAGCCACCAAGCAAGACTTTGACAACTGTGTTGCCATCCACCCAACCTCTGCCGAGGAGCTTGTTACTTTGAAGTGAAGAAGTTATGAATAGATTACATAGAAAAATTCAATTCATCCATAGTGATAACTATGTTTAAGTTGACAATAAGTAAGTCATGAGAGAGCAAATCGTTTGTTGGTTAAACCTTTTCCTGCCTGATCTTAGCGAAAATCAAGGCCATGGTGCATAATCTTTGTCTCTATCTCGTTGTCATGCTATATAATCTCTGTATAGATACTGTGACATGTATACTATAATTCAAATCTCCAATCTGTCGTAATCAGTCAATCCCAGTGAGTCACAATGAGGTGAGCCAGGAAGTAAAATGAACGGGACCATTAACTTTTCACTGCACTAGTCAAGTTCACTTTCAGCATGTAGGAAGTTCACTTTAGCATATAGTTAAGTCCTCTTTTTGGGGCCTCTCACAGGCGGCCTTGGTCTATCGCCAGGCTTGACAAAAAACATAGGGGCATTCCTCAAAATATCGGGAACACTCACAAAGCGGATCATGGAGCCCCGTACAAACACCTGGCTCATATAAGAGGTTTCGCCCGTGCGGCCTTTTGTTCGGGTCACATCAGATAAAGATAGGTTCATGTTGTCCTCATTCTCAAGGAGTTTCCCGCGGTAAGTATCTCCCGTGGTAAGCTCCAACGACACGATATGGCCCTGGGCCTCGTTTAGTAGGCGCACAGGAATGCTTGCAGACATGGCGGGCCGGTATAGGAAGTAGCAATATGAGTAGTGTGGAGTGTTGAGAATGAAGTGCGAAGAGTGTGTGCGTCTTGCGCAGAGCCACGCTCAGAGATGGGTAAACAATACATGGCCCCAGTAAGGACTATTTTGCATTAAGCCGATATCACCAACCATTGTACGGTGGTCTGCGGTATAATAAGTCACACGACCACTAATACACTGTATACTAGTCACAGCAACTGCAGGGTACACTAAATTCCCCGACTCTGTACACTACTGCTCTATACCTTTATTTACACTATACCTTTATTTACACTGTACCGTCCAGGCTCAGGCTATACTTACATCTCATTGTAGACGCACCCTATACACAGTCTATACTTTATCCTCTGTACTAGTGACGGTTTATACTTTCTATATCTTATGCTCTACTGTAACTTTATACTATACCAGAAATTCCATACTTAAATTTTCGCCCACAAACTTCCTAGACTAGCTACAAACTTTATCCTTTTTCACTTTTTGCTCTATACTTCCCCCTTCTCTATTTAGCCCTCTCTACTTGACTCTGTATTATAATACCCCACTTCTTAACCTCTATTACTGGCCTATCGCCGGTACACTGTATACTAGACTATACTACCGGGCTACTCCACACTAAAAAATGCCACGTAATTTTTCACTGAATTTTCCACTCCTTCTCTTACAATTTTTTCTTCAATTACGCTCTCTACTTATGCCCTACATCCTACGTTAAGTCTACACTGTAGCCTGGACAACCCATTCTACCATGCGCTTAACTCCAGGCTTGGCCACCCCCTCACCTCCTCTGCTGCAGCTATACTTAGAAGGTTTCTTTGTCTATGCCAGCCGCGATTGCCATACATCACTAGTGTATTGTTAACCACATAATAGGCGCGTTCTCGAGATCAGCCTCGTGCGAAACCCGAGTCGCATTTGATTGAGATATATTGGTAAGCGAGCTTAAGGCGCCATATGCCATCCACGCACCTGGGTCGCACATATCGGCTCACATATCTAGAGCTTGTATATTATGACAGGTCACTAAACGGATGGAACAACGCCCCCGAATCATCCTGCTCCATTGCCCTAAGCACTCTTTTCCTTATCGCCTTATCTTACTTTAGCATCTTTTAGCATCCCCACAGCCCCTGTGCCGCTCCTCAAAGCTGGTGTGCAACACTACATCCTGCTTGCTTCTTCCATGAAAGATAAGGTCAGAAAACGGGTGCCCGTGTCGTGCCTCAACTGTAAAAAACGCAAGGTCAAGTGTGAGCGAGGCAGACCGTGCGCTGGTTGTATTAAAAATAATGTGCCGCATCTATGTGTTTACTTGGAGCCGGATTGGGCCCAGTCGCTGTTGAAACTCGTTGATGAAGACCCTCTGAAGGTCAGTGCTTCGCCCAAGGAAGCCGATGCTTGGCGCAAGTCCTTAGAGTCCAAGATCGCTGCTCAGGAAAACGAAATCAGATGCTTACGTGCTCAACTCGAGCTTGCTAAGTCCAATGGTTCTCTGGTGAAGCTTGAGAATGTAAATAACCACTTTGCGTCCGCTCACTCGCCTGTTGAGAGCTTTTCCACTGATATTCCACTTACTGTATTGGCCAAACTCAGTGCTGCATCCAAACCAGAGTTGACTGTGCTCAAGCACGGCTCGTACCTGATGTCGGGCTTCAAGGTCCTGCAGAAGGCTGGCCACCACTCCTCCACTCCCCTTTACACTATCTACCTGTGGCTCAACGTCGTCAAGCTTGACCCGCATCTCACGGCCCTCTGGTTTAGGGTCACCAACCTCCAGAAATCATACCATTTGTACAAGACCTCCTTACTACGAAAAGAGGCTCCTCTGTATGGGGGACACATGTTGCCTTCGGAATCCACCGAATCCAACGACTCCAATTCTTGTGGTCACCATAAATGTCCTGTGGTAGCATGTGAATTTAACCTCATGTTAGAAGAGTCGGAGAATACCTTAAAGAAACCCGATGCTCTGCAAAGTATTTCTTCTGTGGATGCCATGTTCAAGTCAGATGGATGTCCGGTGGATAGAATTAGAAACTCCACGCAAAGTTCCGATGCTCTTGAACTTTTGAGGTGCTTGCAAAATATGTGGGGCAAGATCGTTGGTTCTACCAGCAATTCGGAGCCTTTGAACTACTCGCAGCTTTTCTTCCTCATTTCTTTTTATTTGGACGATTTCGATTGCCCTGGCTCCAGTAAGGAAACACTACTATCCAATGAGACTGAATCGGGGCATCTTTTCAGGTTTTTTAAAATCGATATCATCTCCCTATTTGTTAAGGACCAAGACAATGGCCAACCATACCTTGATCTCGGTGCGTTTTCCACCGATATGAGCGACGTGGAAGTGATCACTTTTCTCCGGTCCAAGGCCGTCTTTTTATGCATGCTAGCATTGGTTGTGGAGGAATCTTTGGACCGGCTCAGTGAGAGACAAAGCCTAAGCAATGACTTGGTGTTTCGCCTCCAAAGCTCGTTTCCTCAAGGCATTCCGGGCCGAAAATTTGCGGTTTTATCGCATGTCACCGATACAATCCAATTTCTCTTCCAGAGCTCTGACTCTCCTGCTGATTCAGGCTCTTGCAAACTAGCTGCAGATCTCGATGGTCTGTTGTCAATGATCGTGTTGTTGCTTGCCAACATGAACCGCAATTTCTCGCTCTACGAACGTCAAAATACTGCAGTTGACTACCGGACAGGATTCTCTGGCTCCTTTACAAAGTTTATTCAATTGGTAAAACATGAGGACCAGGCATTGCAGATCTGGTGCGACCCTAGGTTGGTCCAACTCAACGATGAATCTAGCGTCAACGATAATGCCATGCTTGGAGTTCTTTTCAGCCAGATCTGGTGTGACTTCATGAGAATCGTGAACAATACCATTTTCAACCTACCACCCATATTGAACAACTCCAATGAAGTGCACGAGTCCTTGGAGTACTTCTTGGATATAATGCATGCGGCAGAAAAGTCGGCAAACCATAAACTGTTTTTGGATGGGATCTGGTTGGGAATCCAAAAGAACGACTTGGATGGCCTTAGCGTTTGCCAGATCGATGATCTTTTGGTATCACTAAAGGCAAATTACCTCATTGCTAGATGCTCCATTTTGGTGCGAAACGGTATATCTTTTCACGAGAACAGTGCCCTTGCTGAGCCGCTTACTGTGAATCATTTCCAGTCGTTTGTTGATGATATAAGAGTGTTGAATGAAGACATTTCGCTCTCCAAACTCCGCATGATCCGCTTCTTCGAGGCCAAAACCATTCTCCACTACCTTGAATTCTTCTTCAAGCTAGTCATGTTTTTGCAGTTTGAGGAAGTGGAAGACAAGGCCAGAATCCTGCAGATGCTCCCTAGTCTCTTTGCTAATGCCTTAGATATAAACAAGTTCTTGCAGGGGAGCCAGAGCAGATTGGCCAGGGGCATTAATGCTAACTATGTGCTGGCTATAATCGCAGATACATTGGCCCGGATTTCCCATTTAATGTCCGGGATTTTGTTGCGGTTTAAAGTCGAGAGCAAAAAGGAAGACCGGTCGAACAAATCGCAGTTCATGGCTTCTTTTTCGTCCACGGCCCAAACCCAGGGAAACAAGCCCAATGTGTTGTTGTACTCCATGATGCGGCCAAACTCTTCTTCTTGCAATCTGTTTGAGACTTCGGTGACTTTGGCGGAGAAAGAGCAGGTCATCAAGGCTACCGATGATACGGTGCTCCTCCTTGAAAATTCCATGCCTAGAGAAAACATCATTAAGAAAACCAAGATCTGGAAGTTCTACATGACGTTCATCAGGAATGCCCATGAGATGAATGCCACCAACTTTGCCCGTATTCACGGAGAAGGTTTCGGCCCCGGAAAGCTTTTGGACAAGTGCCCGATTATGTCCGGGCCCAGCTATGAGTTATCAGCCACACGGGGCAGCATGAAATGTCCAGTGATAGGCGTCGAAGCTCCGAAATTAGAGGCTCTGGGGTGTCCCTTTGGAAGCAAGAGAAACTTTGAACAAATTAAAAAAGAAGATGGTGTTGAGTTTAGCAAGTGTCCAATTGCACACATCAAGGAGGAGTCGCCAAAGAGAGCCAATTTCGGAGAAGAGGTTGGAACCAGCGCTCCTACGCCTCAAACCGAAGCTTACTACGCCAGGAAATTTGCCCCTCCACTTTTCGCCAACATGGGGCCAACGGCAGCACACATGGGACCATCCAAGGCCATGGCGTTCGGAGAGTTCCGGCAGAAAGAGGACATGGATTGGGACAGCTTGCCCAACTTCAACTTCGACTTCATAGGCGAAGAGGGCCTCATGCTGCAGATCAATTCCGGCGACTTCAACAACCCCCGAATCGAAAACATGTTCCAGTAGAAGGCCATGCTATGGTGGTGGGATGCGTGCGCACTGCATGCTGATTGCTGCAAAAGATATTGGTCCAATTGTCCAATTGACCAACGCAAACCCAGACCTCCAGAACCCCCCAGACCTTCCACCACCACCACAACATTCCACCCAGACATTTACACCAACTATTCATCCCCACCATACATCCCTACCTCCCCCATAGCCTCCAGGAATACTTGAACATTTTTTCTATTTCTTGGCCCTTTTTTAATTTCTAATAGTCATAGCGAATACATCTCTCCGCGTAAGCAGTTTCGGCGATGCAGCATGTGCGCGCCGATTCGAGCGGTGTTTAAACTCTCCATCTTATACTAAACACATACTAAATATATACACCCACACACTCCGCTCCCGTCTATAACCTCATGTTTCGGGTAACGGTTTCACGTGCCCCTACAGCTTTTCTGCTGGCGACAAGCAGCGGGAAGTGTCGATCTCTCCATAGACTTAGCTATCCTGTCAGAAGTAGCAAGAGTGCTCATCAGACATGCCACAGGTTCTACACCAGCGGTGCTGGGCTGGAAAAAAAGCCTTCTTCCAGACATTTCTTCCTCAAGACAGTGGCTGGTTTGGGCTTGGTCTCGGGCGGTCTCTACTTGACCAACCAGCGGTTCCATGACGGAGCAGAGTTCGTCAGCCATACCGTACAGAGAGTCTCGGTGGTGACCATAGCCACCGTCAAGTGTTTTGGGATCTACAAACAAGTCTTGCTGAAGGAATATGATAACGAGCAAATGCGCAACGATGCTCTTGCTGTTGCCCATAAAAAGGTTGCTGAAACGACGCTAAAAGCGCTCGAACAGAATGGTGGTATCTACATCAAGTTAGGCCAGCATATCTCGGCCTTGACCTATCTTTTGCCCAAGGAATGGACCGATACAATGACCCCGCTCCAGGACCAGTGTCCCCAGTCTTCGCTTGAGGAAATCCGTGATATGTTTGCCAAGGATATGGGGGTGGAGTTGGACGACTACTTCAGTGACTTCAACCCGGTGCCTGTGGGCGTAGCCTCTTTGGCCCAGGTTCACATTGCCACCGTGAGAAGCACGGGCGAAAAAGTGGCGGTCAAGTTCCAACATCCTTCCTTGTCCAAGTATGTGCCGTTGGATATCTTCATGACGCAGACGGTGTTTGGACTTATGCACAAGGTTTTTCCTGAATACCCGTTGACGTGGTTGGGTGACGAGATGCAGAACTCTATTTACGTGGAGTTGGACTTCAAAAACGAGGCAGTCAATGCAGAGAAAACCGAGCTGCAGTTCCTGGACCTCAGGTACGTGACTGCCTTGCGGATTCCTCACATTGTTTCTGCAGAAAAGCGGATTTTGATCATGGAGTACGTGGCCGGTGCCCGTTTGGATAACTTGGAGTATATGCGTCAGCACAATATCAACACAGGTGAGGTTTCGGCTTGTCTCTCGCACATCTTCAACAACATGATCTTTACTCCCAATGTGGGATTGCATTGTGACCCCCACCAGGGCAACTTGGCTATCCGGGCCACCGACGGCAAGTCCAATGGACACAACTTCGAGATTGTGCTTTATGACCACGGGTTGTATCGCTACATTCCATTGCAAATGAAGAGAGACTATTCGCACTTCTGGTTGGCTATTTTGGACGGCAATGTGCCAGAGATGAAGAAGTACACGGAGAAATTGACAGGTATCACCGATGAACAGAAATTCAAGATCTTTGCTTCTGCCATCACGGGAAGAGACTCGTCCACCGCGTTGAACTACGATATCTCCAAGGCTCGCGACCCGGAGGAGATGAAGAACATGCAACAGCAATTACAATCCGAGGAGGGTGTGCTCGAGGACTTGATGTCTATTTTGAGCAGTATGCCTCGTATAGTGTTGTTGATTTTGAAAACAAACGATTTGACCCGGAACTTGGACGAGACTCTCCAGAGCCCTCTTGGTCCCGAGCGCACATTCTTGATCCTAGCGAAGTACTGTGCCGATGCAGTGTACAGTGAGGCCAAGGCCGAAACCTCCATGAAGTTCTCCCGCTTTTCCGTGCCTTGGTTCAAGCACACGGTATCAAATTGGGTGCACCATCAAAAACGTTTGACATCCATTTTTCTCTATGATGTGATCATCTTCATGCGCAACTTCGAGAGAGCTGTGTGGCAGAGGCTTGTTTCTGTCTTCACCAATTGATTCTATGAACCCACCGAACTATTTATACTAAAAAATTGGTCGATTTTTGATCGAACGAACCCATTGTCTATATAAAACTCGAAATAATCGCTATAACTCAAGCTAAATTTATCCTAACCCACTAAAACTCAAACTCACTTCAATCCAACCATCTATAAAAACTCGTTTCTCTTGATTTTTTCGAGCAAATCATTGATCTTGGGCCCCATGACCGGTTGGCCCGACTTGGTGCGCTGAGATAAACTGAGCTTCTTCCTTTCTCTCTCTTTCTGCGACAACTCCAAGTTGCGGCGTTTCTCCTGGACTCTTCGAAGCTGCTCCTCCTTCATTTGCAATTTACGCTCCTTTGCAAGTTTGGCTCTCTCGGCGAAATTCATGGGCTTGCGTTTCTCCTTCACCACCCTCTGTTCCTTGGGTATGGAGCTTTGGGGAGGTAGTGGCCGCAGCAGCCTTGCACTATGAGAGTCGTCTTCTTTTTCGTCTTGGCAGTCTTTTTCCTCTTGGTCGCCTTCATCTTGACTATGTTTGTCCTCCTCATTTTCTCTTGTGAGCCGGTCGAAATCCGTGGGTGCACCTTCGTTTTCCACCAACTTGAAGTAGTTCTTCCTCAACCGGGCCCGGTGGACCAACGACTTCTTGATCTCCTGGTTCTTGAACTCCCTTAAGTCCTTGTGCTTGCGTTTGCCCTGGAAGGGCTTTCTTTTTCCCTGAAAACTACTCATTGGAAATGAATGTATTACTAGAGTATGATGGAGTAGTATAGAGTGAGAGCGATAACGCATCGCCTGTTCTGCATGTGGTCTGATGGTCTGCACAGAATAAGGAAAGATGGGGGCATGGGCCAAAAAATCCGGCCAAGGATTTTTTGAATGTTTGTAGCTTGCATATTTTTAAGGCGGAAACGTACATTTTCTTGATATGCTTTTCAGATGTACATTTGCATTTTTGGTTTTTTTTGAAGTGCTTGGCAAATTCCACTTATTCTTGAGGTGCACTGCGTGAATTGTATATCCATTGTTATGTTGCAAGTTGCCAAAAACGGTGCATTAATGTAAACCGTCAAAGTTGCAAAAACACCTAGCACCGAAATTTCGGAAAACAGAATGACCAGAAAAATAGAAAAACAAATAACAATATTGTGAAATACTAAACCCACCAAAAAACCATGGGGGGAAGTGAAAAAAAGACCCGTGCACCCGGCCTCCACCTACTGATACCGATACGCGACCTCATGTCTATACTTAACACGCAATGTCTGCTGCCTACAAAGAACTCCATGACCAGGATGGCGACGGGCTAATAGATGATGCTCCCGGATCCATACCCTTGGAATCTTTTAGTACACTACCCCATGGCAGCCGAAATTCTCACGAATCCTTGGAGGACTTGGAGCTCTACGGCACGCTGGATGCAGATCTGCCTGATGGTACCTCAAATATGAAAATGGCCTTCATGAACATGGCCAACTCCATTCTTGGCGCCGGTATAATTGGACAACCGCTTGCAGTGAAAAATTCGGGGCTTCTCGGCGGAATCCTCACAATGGTATTTTTGGCTGCTTTGATCGACTGGACCGTGCGCTTGATCATTATCAATGCCAACTTGTCCCAAACAAGATCATATCAAGATACGGTGGGGTACTGTTTTGGCAAATTCGGCAAAATCTTTTTGCTTGTCAGCATAAGCTCCTTTGCCTACGGAGGATGTATGGCCTTCTGTGTGATCATTGGTGATACTATCCCGCACGTGCTCACGCTGATGCTCCCGAAATCGTGGACGAGCCCAGACACTTCGATCATTGGCTGGCTTTTTGAAAGAAATGTCATCATTGTAGTGTTCACTGTTTGCATCTCCTACCCACTTTCCTTGAACAGAGACATTTCCAAGCTAGCGAAAGCGTCTGCGTTTGCTCTTTTAGGAATGTCCATCATTGTGGCCATCACAGTTATCCGTGGGCCGCTTGTGGATGAATCATTGAAGGCACCAATCACGAAATCCAGCGAATGGCTCATCAACTCGAACTTTTTCCAGGGCATCTCGGTCATATCCTTTGCCCTAGTGTGTCACCACAACTCCATATTTATCTACAACTCCATGAAAAATGCCTCCATCAAGAAATTCTCCAAACTCACGCATTGGGCCTGTGCAATTTCTCTTTGCTACTGCTTGTTGATGGGGGTCATGGGCTTCCTAAACTTTGGGTCCAAGGTTAAGGGCAACTTTTTAAACAATTTCAAAAGCGATGACAAATGGATCAATGTGGCCCGCTTCTGCTTTGGTTTGAACATGCTCACAACGTTCCCATTGGAGATTTTTGTTATTAGAGACGTTCTTAAAGACTTGGTATTGATGAATAACCCTGCATCATCACAAGAACAAGGCTTGAGTCAAAAACAACACTTTGTTGTCACCACAGTACTTGTGTTTACCTCCATGTCTGTTTCGTTGTTCACATGCAACTTGGGTATGATTTTAGAACTCATTGGCGCTACTTCCGCCTCTCTCATGGCCTACATCATACCTCCTAGTTGTTACATAAAGTTAAGCTTGGATGCTATCGATCTAAAAACAGCGTCATCAGAAGAGAAGAAAAGGTTTTACCTATACAAAGCTGGCCCCAGTGTGTTATGTATTATCTTTGGCTTCGCCGTGATGTTTGTCAGTTCCTACAAGACGATAAAGAACTCCTTAGAGAATGGCGCTGGCACCGGCGCCTGCATAGAATAAGCATTATTCCAAAAAAATATCATTACAATTCATCTTCGTCATCTTCAACAATGACCCTTCTCAGCCTGCCAGAGTGTTCTGTAGGCTGATTTACCGAATCTTGCTCTTGGGTTTCTTCCTCATCTTCCAGGTCGAGGAATAGGCTTGAAGCACTCTTGATCTTTTGGGAGACTTCGGTATTAGACCCGGAGATCGAGGCCCAAGACTCTTTAAATAGCTGCAATTGAACCTTATCGACAATTCCTCCACTTTGGGCTATCAATTGGCGAAGACGCTCCTCCTTCTCAAAGAATGCATTATTCCTCTCTTCATCAGAATCATCCTCTGAGTCATTCACGAACTCTGCCGATTTGTGGATTTGAGGCATTGGTGACCCTTCGTCTTCGTCATCAGAATGTGGAAGAGCACGACGTCTGCTTCGTTTCAGCACTGGCCGCTCTTCCTCGTCCTCATTCTCGTCATCACTAAGTGCCCGGGCTCTTCTGCGCCTGCGTGTAGGTCTATCAGGTTGATTTTCAGAGTCGGGCACGAACTCATCATCGAAATCATCATAAGTAGTAGAAATGGATTCGTCATACTCTTTTCTCTTGGCCAAACCAACTGAGTGCATGAATTTCGACTGACTCATCTCAAGCCTCTCTTTCTCGAGCTCATTGATCGGACGTCCCGCAAGGAGATCTCTCAAACTCTCTGCACCAAAATCAAGCTCTTCTTGGGAGAAAATCACCCGTTGCAATTGATCTAAGAATGGCTCAATATCGCCCACACCAGCCTCATGTAACCGCAACCATTTCTCAATACTTTCAACAACATTCTGGACGTGTTCTTGGTCCACGCGAGATGTGAAGGTGGTGTCGTCATTTTGCAAGAAAGGTATATCAAAGCCAGATATCTCAAGAAGCAAACGGATGTGGGGATCTGAGATAATCACTTTCCGTTGAGCAAGGTTGAACCGGAGAACAATGGGGAGGCGTTGTTGTCTAATCCGCATGAGAGTTCTTTGGAATTCAGAGATCAAGTGCTTCAACACTTTGGTGGCTGGGTTGCTCTTGATGATGTTGTAGATCAAAATGGAGATCTTCTCGTCTATAGTTAGACTGTTATTGATGAAGTCAAGAACAATGGCAGCTTTTGGTTGTGGGGACTTTTCATCGAAGTAGTTGTTGGCAGAGAGCTTCTCATGCTCGGTGATATCTCCAGTGCTCATAAAGCCCTTGATCTCGAGGTTTTCGATTCTGGGGAAGAGCACCTCGATGGCAGTTGGGAACCGGTCCAAAGCACCCTTGAACTTCTTCATGAAATACACGAGAAACTCATCCACGTGGCGTCGAATGCTGGTCGATTTGGGCAAAAACTCTTGCAACCGGTGGAGAAGAAGCATGAAGTCCAACCGGTACAACGCCGAGTAATCTTTCCTAACGACAAAGAGGCGGTGGAAAAATGAAATGCCCTTTTTGATTTCATCAAATGTCAAATCTTCGTAGTTTTTCAAGAAATCAATGTGCGTGTTGATGATATCGGTATGGAAGAACTTCACCTCCATGTTCTTGTAGTCCAACTTTCTGTCATGTACAATGTATTTTATCTGCTCTTCGTCCTCTTCATCGGAACTTCTTTCGAGCATGTCCAAGTGTTCACGGTCCATTTCCCTATTCAAACCAGAAGTCTTCTTTAATTTCCGTATTCTGCGTCTCGTTTTCAAGTACAAGTGCACATCTTCGTTGGCCAAAATCTCGAAACTTTTGAGTAGGATATTAACCACTGAGATGGTTGTTTTTAAGTATTCCGGCGAGTGCTTGGCTGCAGTTTTGGGGATGTTCACGCAAAGATCCAAGAATTCCTTTTGGCTGAAAAGCTTGCGGATGATACCCTCAGCCAACTCTCTATCCTCGTTGATGTCGTCCTCGGTGGCTAGGTCGATTTCGCTTTGGGTTTTCTTCTGGGCAAAAATGGCATTGGATATGAGCAACATCTCACGTAAGCAGATCATGGCTACCTGGAGCGAGTTATAGTCTTTGGCTTGGTAGGACGACCGGAAGTACGAAATCAAGAGAATGAAGTTGATTTCGCCCAACGAAGCCCCAATGGCGCCGTAGTTATTATCTTGAGTCCGTTGGTCGGTCTGCATAGACTCTCTCTTGAACTTGAAGAACCATGATATGGTACCGAAGTAGAAGGCCAACTCTTGTGCATCGATAACATCAAGAATTCCCTTTCTTCCCAAATCGTTACCGTTTGCAAGATTGGTCAAGTGGCTTCCAACGTAAGAAACTAAGTTGTTAAAAGACCCACTCGTCAACAAATTGTTCATGAATTGCATGAGTATGCCAGAAGCCTTGGTTCCAAGAAATGTGGGTGACTTCGAGATATACTTGTTGGAATCGTACTTGAAAGAAGACGTCTTGTGCCACTTTTTGGACTTATCCAAACGCTGCAAACTGTCGTAGTTGCTCAAGAGCGCCTTTTGGCCACTGACTGCAAAGTACGAGGCATTGTTGGAGTTCTGGATGGACAAGAGGGTCCCGAATCTTCCATGTCGACTTGAAATGGAGTTGTTCTGATGCTTGAGTCTTCGGCTTTCCTCCGAGAGAAGATCTTCAAGTCCCATACCGGCAGCAGCCGAGGCCGAAGGTACGGACGTGACGTTTTTAACCAGCTCGCTTCCTGGCTTACTAGTGAGCTCTTCCGTCATGACCCCTTTGGTAAGGAAAAAAAGACATTCGATAGTCAAAAGCCCAAAAGACTCGTCCTTCAAGTCCGACAGCACTGAATGCGCCATGGACGTGAGGAATAGTAGCACATTATTGCGGTCAAAAACCTGGAGGATTGTAGGCAACGAGATATCGTCCATAGTGACTCCATTGGGTAAAAGAGCCGAGTTCAGAATCGACTTGGTGCCCTTGACTGCAGGAAGAGGCTCAATAAAGAGCAAGTTTCGGATAAAGAAAAGAATCAACCGCAAGATATTAATATCTCGGGGCTCCCGTTCATCCTTAGGGATTTTCAACGCATTTAGTCCAAGCCGGAGCACTGCCTTGAGAAGCTTACCTCCCTTATAGGAATGGGCCGCATGCTTGTACCTGAGCTGGGCCCTCCTGTTCTCCGTTTTCGCAGTATAGTCCTTGAGCAAAGTATCTTTATTGACTTCCACCGGCCAAGTGAGGAGAACTAAGAGCTCCAAACAGGCAAGAGAGATCTTCTCAATGGCCTTGGTCCGCTTCATGCCTGCAGGAGGCTTGTCCCATTGACACAAGATGACGATCAAATCATTCTCCACAAGGCCTGTTTCAGCACACGCAAGGGCAACGTCGAAAGATGCATTTTGCTCGTCAACAGTACGGATCCACCGCTTGAGATCCTTCAAGCACGCCAATGCGTCGTGTCCCAACTTATAGAGGTTCTGATCTGTGGAATGGTCGGGGCCTCCCAACGCACTAACAAGAACAGAGATGTGTGCCTTCAAGATTTGGGATGTCTGTGATTTCCTCGAGTGGACGGTGTTGTTGAAGGCGGAGATTCGGTCTTCTTTGACGTCTTCATTGGGGGAGAGATCGACGGTGTCTTCATGAGTGGAATCCGGATGTTCAGGCTGCGATGAAGCATCTATATGGTTTGGGTCTGGCCCGTCATCGTCAATAATAAAATCCGCGAGATCCTGGTCGTCCCAGTAATTCTCTGTATCGGACATGCTTGGCTCCAGTCTATATCTTAAGGTGTCAGAAGGTGATGCTTGAGACGCGACGCGTAGCGCATGGTGTGCGTAGTACTAACCTTTTAAACTGGACCTGGCACTGCAGACGCTATAGCTGCCGAGAAACAATAAGAACCAGTGAAGTTAAAAAATATTTTGATGAATTTAAAAAGAACACATACACATTTATGATGAAAATGAAAAAAAAAGATTGCAGCACCACAATTTCACATATGGTCTCCCACTGCATTACTCACTGTGGCCCTAAGTGGCTTGACTAACGTTGATCGGACGGGAAACAGTACTTTACACTTGGTATGGCCGCAACCGAAAGTCATTTTTTTACATTGTTAGGAGATGTGAGGTTTGGATTTTTAAGTGGAGACTGATAACATGGAGAAAATTACTTTTTAGGAAATGTGGATACTTGAAACATGAGGAATGTAATGATCTGGGAATTTGGAAGCTTGCTTGGTCCATGTTTCACTACTCATGCAACCTTGCATGCGCATAGCCAATTCTGTTACACCAGTGGGTCTAGCCATACTTTCTAATTATACAAGGTTCGTACCTCGATTCTCTGTAAATGTAGCTCAGTCAGCTCATTGAGTATCTCATTTAGCTGTACGAGTCGGTATCTTCTCACTATACTAAGATATAGGCCATGGCTATATGAATTAGACAGTAGAACAGGACAGACATTCCCCCGATTTTGCAAGATACAGAGAAAAAGGAGTCGAAAAAACCTTGGTCTTTTTAAAAAAAGCTCAGATATTGCTCCAATATTTGAAGCAAAAAGAAATCTCGAGAAGCTGTTCGGATCATTTCTTCATTTCTTGGTTGCTCACTCACTTCATTCGGGGTGCAGGCGAACTGCAGTTTCTTAGTCATCAAATAACAATATAGTAAAGTCGGTATATTCAGGGCATTGATCAAAACAGAAATAGACAATTCAAACACACTCTTTGAAAAGTTTTTATAAGTTGTTTGTTCTGGTAAGACCACACTCTTATTGAGCGCATCTGCATGTCACGTACGTGTCATTATGGTGTGGGTAAGCAAGCCACACTAGTTCATTCTTCTGATTCGAATTTATGAAAAATCTTCACCATCTCCAATATCTATAATATCTAAAACAGAGGTCAAAAACAGTGTTGCATTATAAAATTTCAAAAAGCAGGATGTCTTAAGCACATATATATGCACTGTAACCACTATGCACAATTCCGTATAACCACTAAATTTACCGATCCCTTTCGGAAACCAAGCCTTGTGTGAAGCTTATTCTTAACTCAGATGCCATCAAAAAGGTTAATTCGTACCAGGTGCCATTTTCCAGAAGGTTGCATGATATCGCTAGTTAATATTGTAAGTTTATTTTGTAAGTTTGATTCGGTAAATGTTTTTTTTTTTTTTTTTCATAATTAATTTTGCTATTTTATTTTTGTTATTTTATTTTTGCTACTTAATTTAATTTTCGGCAGTTTTTGTCCGGCACTTATTTCGCCAATTTCGCCAATTTCTTCGCCAATTCAACACCACCTTTTCCGGCAGAATACTTAATCTACATCTCTATTTAATTACACCACTACATGTACCCAGCTCATTACGCGAGAATCTACCCGTTCACCATATAAATCATATGGTAGGAATCTCAGATCACCGCTACATTTGAAATAGTCTCTTGCTTTGGCAATACGAGCGTACCTTTCCCAATCGGTCATAAAGCTCGTCTCATTTGGGCCTATAAGTAGGCGCGCATAGGCCAGCAAGATCTCTCCACACGGTCGCTTAAACACGCTTTGACCCAGATCGCGAATGGGTTAGGAGGTGGGTTTCCCTGGGCAAGTACAGAACCCGAGGCAAACAGAGGGAGTGTATGTAGTTCCACAGCGTGCAGGCCCAGCCACCTCCTTCGGATCTGTTCCACAAAGCCCTATTGTTCCCATTTGTTAGAGCACATTAGTGGTGGTGGTGCCCAAAGTGGAATGGTTCCATGCATTCTCTAGGCGCAGGTTAGAAACATGCATCGCACTATTCTGCGTAGCTTATACCCCACAGTGCAGTCGCCTGCACACACCTCTGCGCAAGCCTGTTTGGACACATTAATGCCTGTACTTTAAGCCTGTTAACCCATCAGGCGTACTTCCCTTGCTGACTTTTGCACCAAACAAAATTTTACGAGCTTTTGATAGGCTCGGAGTCTGAAACCCGAAATTTTCATCTGGCCTTTGGTTTTCTCTCTTTTTCTTCCATGGATTCTGACCTTGCAATCTCTATTTTCTTCTGCCATCTAACTATCATTAGAGATCCTCCATAGTTATGTGCCGGCAACCTAATCCACCCAATGGTGAATGCACGTAAACAACCCATTATTACCTTCCATTCTTAAAAGTAAAATTTCACTCATATCTGAAAGTACAAGAGAAGGCCTATGCAGGGGCATTCACAGGGCTCGCAAAACCGACCTTTGTCGAAAGGGCCCTGCTGTAGTCCTTCCCCACTGTTTACGATCCTGTATTTTTGGGGTCGCATTTCCCCATTTTTCGGAAACTTCTGCCTCCTTCACTGTTCTCTTCCCTCTTCCCCACCCCTCAATTGCCCCTCCAAAGACGCCTCTATTTAAATGGAAGACAACCCGAAAAAAAGACTGAGGATCCTCACCTCGTGTCTGGTGTGCCGAAAACGAAAGTCCCGCTGTGACCGCCAGAGACCCGTGTGCGGCTCCTGCAAAAAGAAGTCCGTGGCCCATCTTTGCAAGTACGTAGATGATTTCGATCTACTGATGTACGCTGCTTTGGGGCCTCTGCCCATGAAGATCATGAACTCGCCCTACCTCGGCGTCGCCCACCCCCAGATGATGCCTCTTGGTCAGCAGAACATCCCCAACATTCCAAATGGACACAACCTCAGCATCTCCGTCATTCCTAATGGGAATCACAATATCCCCAACCTCCCGAATACGCAGAATGGCACCGCTGGCCCGGCGCTCCCGGCAAACTTGCCCTACGCGTCTCTTACTGCCTCCAACCATATGGTGCCCATGTACCAGCAATGGCCGGCCCAGACTCCGACAGACCAGACCTTTCACGCCCAGTTTCTGCCGGTGAACTACGGAATCAAGCTAAATAACCCTCCTGGCCCGCCTCCTCCTTTTCTGCTCTCTCATAGCCAGTCGTTTACGAATGTGTACCCTCTTGCACGGGACCCCTCAGTTTCCACGACCAGCTCGTCTAGCACCACGGCGTTTGGCCCCAAATTCCGAGGACCACGTTCCTCTTTGGGCGGAGAACTGGTCAACGAAGATGTGAGTCTTCGACTGAACTCGTTACCGTCAAACCGCAACCAGCTGGAATCCACTGGCTCCACCAGCTCCTCCTTGGCGTCATACAATAATGACTCCAACAGGCATCGCAGTTCACTTGTTCACGATGTATCCTTGGAGCCCACTCGCAACAAGAACGTGCCCACAAAGTTGACACCTGAGGCAGAAACATACCCTATGCCTCCGCCTCCTCCACCTCCAGACTCCACCTCCAACATTCTGTCTCCTATGGATGGTGGCTCGCTTAGACGCAATGCTCAAGCGTCCGAAATATCTCCGTCAAAATCAGAATTAACCTATCAATCTTCGACCAAGGGAAGCTTCTCTCAGAACACTGCAGAGGAATACACCGAGCCCGGGTTTGTTTCCGTTTCAATTGGCCAGAACATTCTTCGAATTGCATTAGACGACACCATGGGTTCCTTTTCCGTGGCTTCAAGCACTCTATTGGTTGATGGCCCGTTATGGCAACAACAGGGCCCTTTGTCGTATGTTGGAATGACCAAACGAGATTCATTTACGAAACTCGTGAGAAACTTCACAATGAACCTCTTCAAAAGTGAACAGTTCCAACAGTTCGTATCCAAACCAAAAGAAAGTTCTGAGTTGGATGCAAACGACAATCTGACACATGCTTCTGGAAGTCTGGAAGCCTTCAACCAGCCAATGTCGGAAGAAGAAGCCAAGATAGAGCAGGACTCTGAGCAAATTTTCATCAATGACGATACTTTAGTCACTACCAAGATTAAGGCATACGTTGACGACTCCCACGTGACTGACCAGGACCGCGATAATGGCTTGAACCCATTGAACAAAGTGCAGTCTATCCTTGCACTTAAGCAGTCCAAGGGGGTGTACTATGATTTTGTGGCTAGCAATGTGATTAGGATTCTTCCCAGCAAATCAGCGGTATACATGGCCGTTGAGAAGTTCTTCCACTATGTGTACCCGTTCGTGTCTATATTCCACGAGGATACTGTGCTTAAGGAATTCAAAAACTTGTTTAAAGGAGACTTTATCGAGAGCAATGAAGGATACTACGAGCAAATCTCGATCAAAAATGATGCCGATCTTACTATAGTGGGTGTTCTTCTTATAATGGTCCAACTAGGCTACATGTCTTTGATTCCTAACAAGGAGATGGATATGGAATACACTGAATTGGAAATCACCTTGATTAAGGATATCACGCGGTTCAAGTCGGAAGAGCATTTGAGTGTGATCAACCTGTGCTTATCAGAGGAGAAAGTGAAGATCATGACGGCCTTCAAGTCCGTACAAAGTTTGACGCTTTTATACTTCTTTAGGTCGGTGCTACCGAACGATTGTCTTGGGTTGAGTGGTTCTGACTCCCAATTGTTGTTTGGGGCCATTGTGAACCAAGCCCTTTCCATTGGTTTGAACAGGGATCCCCTCAAGTACGATACCATCAACAGTATCTCCAAGAAACCGGACTTCGTGAACACATGGCGGTCTCTCTGGAATTTCATTGTCAATGCCGACGCAAACAACTCCATGTACTGTGGAACGCCGATGAAATTGCAGAATTTGGACAATAGTGACGTGGAGCCATCAGCTCTGTTTTCGGAGGAGGTGAGTGCTTTCAACTCGAAAGTGGACTCAATTAGTGCTTGCTACCGCAGCATAGTCACGAAGGTGACCAATTTGAGGAAGAAATTGAGGGTCATTGATTTGTTGTCCGAAACAAGCAAGTTGGAAAAGATTTTCCTCAAATGTTTTGGTAAGGATTTCTTCCGAGACTACATAAGCAGTCCTGCGCCCAAGGAACCAAATACGCCTCGAAAAGCGGGGGAAAACGAGGAGCCGTTCATGAAAGTACGCCATTTCCTTTTGTTCATCAACACCAGAGCCAATTTGTCATGCTTATACTATTTGGTGGTTCTCCATTACGAGGAAAAGCTTAATCAAGATAAAGATGCAGAAATAGGAGCCGGGATTGAGTTGTTCAAAATCTTTATCCGGTCCGTGGTCCAGCTAGTCTACATCATGTCGTACGCTTTGGATAATTCAGAAGAGCTTTTCGGCAGACACTATGACTATATCTTGACATCTCGCATCGAAAGGAGCATGATCAAGACCCATAACTTCGTGTCATCGTTTTTCATCCGGTTGATCAACTATAAACGGACATTGGCCATGAAAGAGATGGAGGGAGGAGGAAACGATGAAACCGAGAATTTCGAAGAGCGTTGCGAAGTTGTGGACAATCTATTTACCATTTCGCTCATTGAGGCGGAGTTGTTCGTGGGCCATTTCAAGAGTATGAGTAAAACTTATATCAACTCGTACAAGATCTACGTGATGGCATTTTTCGTGTTGAAGCAGTGCATGGAGAATCCCGAGCTCTTGCTAGCAGGATTATCTGACACAAAGAAACTGACGTTCTTCCACAACGGCACAAATATGCTACAGTTCATGTCCAACCCCGAATTACAGAGCATGTGCAAGCTTTGTGAAGAGTTCCGGCTAGCCAAGTTGGAATCCATACGACGCCAAAAAAATCACCAGAGGACAGAGGAAAAGAGAACAAGCGATGGAAAAATGAGCGGAGTGCAGTCGATTTCTCCGACGGAAATTACCACCAACTCGGATATGGGCAATGGTAGTCTACATACAGCATCAGGCTTCAATGCCACAGCGGCCAACCGAGCAATGTATGGAAACGACAATACGGTGAATACTTATGGGTGGGTGAAGGAAAAGCAAGCGCAAGGTGACTACCAAGAAATCTTCGATGAGCAAAGTATGATTGGAAATGATGAGTTGTTGAAGATGTTCGAGCTCTATGGGTATTTGGAAAATTGAGTCGGTACTGTATTATAATGTGGCACGGTGGGGCCTGCACGGAAGCGCTAGGTGCAGGTATACAATAGGCACAGTAAGAAAAGAAGCGGCAACAAAGAGAAGAACAAAGGATCCCAAAGGATACTGTACATTCCCAAAAAAGCAAGCAACCAGAACCAGAATATCAAGCAAGATATCTTTCCACAAGAAGCTTATATAGGTGTATAATAGAAGGCATCGTTGACTCAGGTGATGCTCCGCGCATGCACGAGAAACATCAAGTAGCAATTACTCACTCGCTTAGACATAACATAGACAAAGAGAAATTGCAAAAGCGCACAATGACCGGAGACTTGCTGCACAACACCAAGTTGAGCAGTCTTAAGCGGATCCCACTTCTGTGCATCCAATGCAAACGCCGCAAGGTCAGGTGTGACCGTAAACTGCCCTGCTCCTCGTGTATAAAGCATAAGGTGGGCAATGAGTGTGAATACTTCGACGACCGGGTCATGAACCATGAAACGGCAGGCACGTTGATGGTTTTCAAGAGGATACAAGATTCGGATACTCTGGATTTAAAGCATTCGCCCAGGCGGAGAAAACGTTCCAAAAAAACGGTGTTTCTGGTCAATGACTCTAATCCCCAGGCCAACCAAAAGGACTCAAACCAGCCACCAGCAAATGGACTCCAGCCACCAGCAAACGGACACCAAATACCCCGAAATGGACAATTACCGAGTAACGGACAATTACCGAATAACGGACATCTACCTGCTAATGGAAACTACGTGAGTCATACCATTCCAAACCCGCCCATAATACCCCACCCAAACCAGATGCCGCATGGCGGACCAAATGGAAAATTTCCTCCTCATGCCTATGGAGGTAATCCAAGGTTGGACCTAGCACAGGTGAAAGCACACCATGGCCATGAGAAGGGTGCACAGGGCTTCAATACCGACATGTACACCGGGTTCGGGGCGCCATTTTTGGGCCCAGGAAACTGGCACATCTACACTCCAAATGGGTTTCCTGCAGGCGTGCAAGGCATGCCCCAGAGCCCGGACGAGTCGCCCGAAAACAAACTGGATTTGGATGAGGCCTTTGACCTCTACACGGGTTACTCGTCTGTTTCCAGAGAGGGAGGAAAAAACGTGAACCATGGCCCGTTTTCGTGGTTCTCTTATATCCAGAAAGATATGGCCCTCCGCGCATTATGGGATGTGACTAGTAAGAAGCTCCGGGACCATGCGTTTCAAAAAGTACCTGGGGAAAAGGGCCAGGACGAGTTTGAGTCCAGTGAGCGAAACGTGGTGGCCGAAAACCCTGCTCTAGAACGGGCCCAAATCTCTCCCAACACTCGCCGTGACCTCAAGGCTACGCTCAACAAAAAGACCTTGGCCTTGGGCTTGACGGTGTTCGAGGGCACCATGGACCAGTCGTTGGATATCATCGAGAAGTTGAAGCTCATCCTCCCCAACAAGAGGGCCTTGTTTCTCCTCATCAAGCGGTTTTTCGAGGTGGTGTACCCGGACATGTGTGTTCTAGACGAGACGTATTTCCGGGCCGAAGTGCATGCCATTCTTGGGCCGGAGTGCAAGTCCGAGGAGAGGTTTGAGCACATCAATATTCGAAAGAGGAAGGATTTTGCTACCATGGGCACTCTTCTCATTGTGCTCCGGATCTCGTACCTCTCAACATTTTCCAATATCGGAAGCGAGAATGAAGACATTGTGAACTCGCCCTACTCTTTATCTGACGACATTGGCTTGGACAGTAATGGGCCCCCAACCGGCGATAGCACTGGTTCTGAGTATTTGTCTCAAAGACAAAGAACGCTTTTATTCGAGTCCAAGTATATCTTGACCCATCCCGTCAGCATTGACTTCATGGAGTACGTGCAGGCATGTCTAGACCAATTGCCTGGAGCACACAAGTGCTCATTGAGTGTGCTTCAATGCTTAATAATGAAGCGAATTTATTCGGATGTGGCCCCAGAACAAACAGACTCTGCTGATGGCTATGAGGCCAGTTCTCTCAATGCCACGTGCATCCATATTGGGTACTTCCTAGGAATACACCGTGACATCGAATACCAGAGTGACCACAAGCTACTGGTGGAAGAGATCCGATGCGCCAACATCTGCAGGAAGATATGGTTCTTCATTAAGCTCATGGACTTGAAGCTAGCTTGGCAGTTTGGGTTTCCCATCATGGTCGACTACAACTATAGCAATCCCCAGGGACCCTTTTTCACCAGTGGTGCATCTAATGTGCTCAACGATGATGTGGAGGTCAAATTGTGCTCGCTTCTAACATGGACCGTGCCGTTCTACCGAAATTTCGGCGAGATGATCCGGCGTTGTCTCATGCTACAATGTCCCTTGAAAGTATCGGAGCTCCTTCAGTTGATGGACATGTTTGAGGAAAAGGTATCTGAAGATTTGGGCACATTATCGGACTATACGTCGTCTGGGTCAAGCAAGAACCCGTATTTCCCAGAACAGATTCAGCGGAGATCTCGGAAATCTAGCTCCAAATCGTCTTTTAACGCTGGACTGCCTGGTATGAAAATAGAGTTCAACAACGCAGAAATGCTGAAGGAAAAAGTGGTGGAGTCACCGGAATTCCCCTTCGTGAAGGTCTTGAAACTCAAAGTGTACATGAACATGAAGCAGTTTTCCATGTCCATCTTCTACCACTTGTTCTTGAACTTCGAGAAGACCGAGCGCTTTGACCTCAGTTTCTCCTACATGTCCAAGATTGTGTCATTTTACTGTGGGGAATTCATACCAGAGATCTTAGACTTGTTGTTGAGCAGCCGGTCAAACTTTGATTCTGCATCCACAACACCTGGGCTCATTTTGAACCATTCCATCATCTCATTGGTTCATAAATGCAACCAGATCTTCTTTTGCATTATTGCACGTGCTCGGATCAAGGCCTTCAAAATGAAGGAACGCTCCGACCACCAGCAATTGCTCCTGACATCGGGGTCCTACAGACACCGTTTCGACAGTATCTGCAACTTGACCAACATACTTTCGGAAATTGTGAATTATAACTGCTTTTGCTTGTCCCGGTTAAGCCATAGATACTTTTATGCATGGAGGATATCCAGAACACACACATACGTGTTGCAGAAAACCGCATCGGACGCCTTCAACAAAAAAATCACAGAGTTGGACTACCATTTTATGGAGATGACGCAGCCGCAGATCGACGAGATCCTTGCACTTTCCCGACAATGTTACATCAAAATCGAGCGCAACATCAGGTCCGAAATGACTGCAATGGGCGAGAACGGAGTCAACAACAACAACACCACCACCACCCAAGACCAATTCAACCCAGCTCCTGCGGTTGGAGTCGTGCAGGGCAACCCAAGAAATACACCCAATACAGGCTACATGATGATGCCTATCCAAGAAGATAGACAAACCAGCAATGGAGAAGCAGTCCAGATCAAAATCGAGTCACCTGAGTTCCCCCAGGACTACCAGGACGTGCCTCAAAACAATATCGAGGACTATATCCCCTCAATGGGAACGGAAAATTTTGCGTCTGAAAAGATCCCAGAGATCGATCTTCTCTGGCAGCAGATCAGCAATATGAAAGAAGACAATAAGAGAGAGTTTACCAGGGATGCGCCTAATGATATCAGCGATAAGTTCTTTCCGCTTAGTCCACAGCAAGATATCTTTCCGCCATTTGATATGAATGGAGCATTCGAGGGATTCTCAAATATTTATATATGATGATAGAATATGGAATAAGAATTAATATAAATATCAATATGAACATTGAGCTTTGTTCGTTCGCAGCCATATGGAACCCTCACCATGGCGGGCCTGCACACAGAACGGATTACCCGGACCTCGCGCCGCTTAAGAGCAAATTTTCTCTCCATTAATTTCTAACCATCCTTCTTAGTCTCTTCTCCTCACCCATCTCACCTTTAGGACCAACCCGTATGTGATACCTTCGACATAATATGATGACATTATGCTGTGCACCAATCAGAGTACTCAAATCATGATCGATCCAGTATACCCATATTCCTGACATGTCACCCCATGAAGATTATACTAACAATTTAGAGTACATTCTCTTGACATTATGTGACAATTGTCATGGAATTTTCGTGACATGTGCACTTATTGTCTGGCGCACTGGGTGCCTCGTGCATGCAATGCGGGCTGGGCCTTGTAAGTAAGGTCTAGATCGATTACCGGTCTAGATCACATAGTAGAGTGGGGTGACACAGTAAAATAGGCTTTAGACGTGACATGGTTAGAAGAATGAAGAATGATCACTCAAATCTAATAGTCTATTTGGTAGCTCAAGAATAAGGTTTGATCTACTAATGTGTGACCCCATACTAGACGAGAAGTCTTAAGTGGAGTTACTCCGAAGCTAATCCGAAGCTATGCTTAAAATATGCTTCTTAAGGTTTGGAGTAGGTTTCTTAAGGTTCTCGACTAGTCTACCTTTAAGGTTTTGAGGTGGTTATCTTAAGGTTATGCTAGTAGTCAGGCCATGCCTAGTCACAATAGGCTTATGGTGGTACTTCTTAGTACGTACTTCGAGTAGTACTTAGGGTAGCACTTAGGGTAGTACTTCGAGTAATGCTTCATTATGCTTAGTATTTCGTGCAGTGTGTATCTGGAAACCCGGATAATCTAGAAGGTGGAGAATTCTCTAAACCTTAATTCTAGACAAGGTTTTCTTGCATACGTCCAAGACAGTGCAACTTCTCCACCCGGATGAATGCGTAGCAGCATTGTCTTGCAGACAAAAAAAGACGACAAGCAAAAACATGTGGTTCGCTGCAGATCCTCACGTGCGACTCGACCCCAGCTCCTTTACCCCTGATAAAACCCCATTCCATTCCAACGCACGCGGATGTCAGGGTGTCGAGGCAAGGGCCCTTCGCAGACGCGAGGTAGAGTGCCTGTTGGGGCACGAATCTAGGCCGAGAGCGCGTCCCCCATCGCGTTTGGTAAACAAGACGGGGAGCGGGCCTTTTTTTACCCATGCTGCCTGACCCTGTTTGGAGGGTCGGTCAAGTGAAGCCAGAAACGAGAGTTTCAGCGTGTCACTTCGAGTCAAGCCAAGTGGGCGCAATGGACGAGAGAGTCGTCGAGACAATAGCCCCAATGGGCAATGAGTGCTTGGCATTGTTTCATCTTTCACCGCAGCACAATGGCTGATGAAGGCTTCGACTGAGAACTGCGACCGATCGTGCAGGAGATGGGTATTGACACCCCAGCCGGGTACTCAACGGTTCCACGCAGAAATTAGACGAAAACGGAAAAAAAAGAAAAAAAAAACTGCCAGCAATACTATAGCGTAGGTTTCACAGGCCAGCATTAGGAGAAGCTTGAGCCATTGCATGCCACTGGAAATGGAGCTTGTAGGCATATTAGGGAGATCTTCGTACATCGCGAATAATAGGCACTCCATTGCTCAGCACGCTAGAGGCCGCTCCAAATCTCCCCATTCGAAAACTCCGCTCCTTCTCCGTCCTGTTTCATCTTGCAAATTTCAAGATGTCACTTGCAGCCAAGGCCATACATTCCTAAGGGGGGTTCCAGATGCAAATTGTGCTTTGAACAATATGCCTTGGCTGGTGAATGCGTCTTGGGTGCAACCTGCAGCAAAAGAAAAAAAATCCTGGAGTGCTGGTGCGTGAGCTCCAGGCTGACTAACAATGCTGCAAACCTCCGCCCACTGTCACCTCCATAAGTCGATTTCGATGGACCTGAAACATTTTATGCCGTTATGAACTAATCATGGGGCAGTTCACTTGGGTGCCAAAAAAAAAAAGAAAAAGAAACTGAAACATCTGATACCCCTTTGTGATCTTACTCTAGGCGATCTTCCTCTCCCAGAGGGCACCTCGGTAGTGGGCTATTGTCAGTGCCATCAGTCAATGGTCAATGGGCTCCGCATACCAAGGTTAAAAGTAAAGCCAAATTTTGGATGGTATGGAATAAGATTTAGAGCATGCGCCAAAGTCAAGTGGTTCTGTCTCAGCTTAGTAATGGGCATTCCACAAGTTCAGGCTCCTTCCTGTTTAGGCACTAATTGAGCTCCTGAACACCATCGTGCCTAAGGTGCCTCCTAAGCCGCTGGGCTTAGAATCTTCTGTCCACCAGCACTTTTTCGCGCGCACAACAATGCGCACTGCCTCAATTATCGTGTACAAGGGGTCGGTCTCTAGGCAAGCGCGATCATGCGTCGCGACTAGGTTCGGAATTTCCTACATATCCTCAAGGTATATATAATCCGATGCTTGTCCGATCCGATCTCCATCCCCAGACTTTCCAGGCAACTCGAGTATCTTGACTTTACTATATAAGGTCTCCTTCAATACTATCCTCGGCAGCTTTGCAATCCATTCAATTCCCCTTCCCCTAAAGAAACTTCCATATATACTATATCAAGATGGTTTCTTCTCTCGATATGAAAGCACTTAACATATTCCTTCGGAAGCCTGTTTCCCCTGACATGATCCAGAAGTTGGTGGTCAAGACCTTGCAGGTGATTCCTTGCCAGGAGTCCAAGGTCCAGACTTCCAAAACCGGCAGACCCTTGCCTTCGCTCATGTCCTTCATCACCAAGTTGGTCAGCTACACAAATGTCTACACCGGCACCTTGATGGCCTCGCTTGTGATTTTGGACAAATTGAAGGCCAAGCTCCCCAAAAACGCCCAGGGCTTGCCTTGCACCAGACACCGCATCTTCTTGAGTTGTTTGATCTTGGCCTCTAAGTTCCACAACGACTCTTCTCCAAAAAACGCCCATTGGGCTCGCTACACCGAAGGCTTGTTCTCGTTGACCGACGTCAACTTGATGGAGAGACAGCTCTTGTTCCTTTTAAACTGGGACGTGCGTGTTCACAACGAAGACATGGTGGTGCAATTGGCTGACTTTTTGCAGCCAATCAAGGACAACTTGGTCAACACCAAGAAGATGCAGATGTTTCTTGAAAGGCAGCTGGCACTTGCTGAGGCTGCTCTGCATGCTCGCTCGCCTAGCAGAGGCTACGAAAGCGATGCTTCCACGTGCTTCACTCCTACAAGGTACACATCCACCAGACTCTCACCTCGCGTCAACGAGGCCTCATACATTTCCATTCACAGAAACACGGCGGTACCTTCTATATCAAGAAGCTCGTCCACGGCCTCGGCACTTTCCTTGGACCACTATGAGACTAGTCACGGCAGACAAAGCCTGTGCAGTTCTGTGGGCTCGATAAGTCCCATACTAGTGAAGCGTCCTCCACATGCACACCTTAAAGAGCCTATTCTCGCTCAACTAGAAGATGTTCCGATCTAAATCCGACTCTTCAAGTCTACGACTTTCATGACATTCATTTCTCCTTACGAACAATTAACGGCTGGGTATTTTGACATATTGTAGATCACGTGAGCGCGTAGTCCATCATTCATTCTTAAACTGAACATAAAATACCCCAAATGATTAAGCACTTGAAATAATTAAGCACTTTAAACAGCTTATACTCAAAACGCTTAACAATTCGGATCTGTCATAAACTTTTTAGCTCTTACTGCTGAATCTTTAAATACTAACTGGTTTAAAGATCACGTCACGTGATGCGCATCACGCGCATGACACACCGGCCGCGGAGGCCGAGCTCGCACTACCTGAATCCTACTATCTAAGGCATAGGATCTAATCCCACCAAACCAGGCAATACGGGTAGGTATTCAGCATATCCGTGTTTCAGATCTGTTCTAATAGTGAGATTCTTACACCAAAACCACATATTTTCGCCACCGTATCATCACCATCCACTATGTTCAGGTACCCTACCCAATACATGTTCATCAGAGGGTTCTCCTCCTCCTCCAGGCACGCCGAGAAGAACAAAATACAGCTCAAGCAGCTCGGAAGCATTCTCCTGAAAGGCAAAGTTGGAAAAGACGGCGACACCAAAAAACAGGCCTTCAGTGGCAAATCCAAGTCCTCCAAGAAGAAGAATACCCATTCGCTCGAGGATTTCGTCAAGCTATACTCCAAGGAGCTCGAAGAAAGCTCGCTCAACTTGGGGTTCATGAGCAAACATGATATCAGTGTGCAGAGCAGTTTTGACGAAGGAAGGCAGTTTGGAAGTCACCCTTCCAGTCTAGCGTTCAGAAGACACGAGGCCATCAGCAGGCTTCCTGACGAAATCGACCTTGTGAAGACCCCGTGGGAAGATATCGAGAAGATATATGAGGCGTTGAAGGATTTGGATAACGATCAGGGTGTTCATTATAAGTATAAGAAACGGCTTTCCATCGATACCAAGAGCCTCTTATCGATCCGCAACAAACGGTTGACTGACTTATGTAAATTTGCAAGAAGAGACCAAAAAACCCAGTTGCTGGCGTTGGAGCAGGCACTCGAAAGCACATACCATTTCAACGTGGTGGGGTTCGACCGGAGTTTCGCCGGTGCTCCATTAAATGGACCCAAAAATGCATTTTTATCTGAAAAGAGCAAAGCACTTAAAATTCCCGTGGAGTTGATTGGCGATCTGTCTCCTACTTCTACCAAAGTGCCCATCCACAAGAAGGAGGTCAACTTCATGGAGGACGATGCACTTGAAGAAACGTTAATGCCTCATGATATAAAGCCCAATACCCCGGAGGATTTCCTACTGTTGGGGGGTAAGCCAATCATGCTTGAGAACATCGAGGACTACAACACTTTGGACCATGAGCTGGTAACCTTGAAGACGCAGGTGGAGGAGGAAATCATGAAGATGCAACGCATGCTCTCGTCCGAAATCACCCGGAGCACCATCCCTCTTTTCCTGGGCTTGAAGAGGGAAATCAAGACCAACCAGTACCTCTTGGTGTCGAAGATTCCGTTTGCCACCAAGTACACTGGGCCCACGTTCAAGTATGCCTTGAACTACTTTGATCTCATTCCCTACTATGGCTCTATGTTGACCACCACCAGACATTATCGCCATCTTTACAGACACTTGTTCAAGGTGGTGCTTATCAACTTGAGTGAGCAAATGGACTCGTTGACCCGTATCAAGTACAAGCTGTCAGAGGACCGTGCAGCCTTCATGAAGAAGACATATGACCAGATCCACCAAACCGTGGAAACACAATTGATGCCCCGTGTCTTGAAACACCGCACACGGGTGCCACACTACTATGATATGTTTTTGCACAAGAAACTCATGTCGGGCAGTTTCCTGAGAATCTACTGGTTAACCACTCGACCACGCAAATTCCAGCGCCGCTTTTTTGCCAGACGCTCCGGTCAGAAACACCAGGTTTTCAAGAACGCAATTAATGACTACGACCAATGAATATTGGGACGCTGATTACAGAGACCAACAACTAATCACTAATTGAGATCGACCGAATAAGCTTTATTTTCGGACCTTCTTTGGCCTTATGGTTGGTGGGTTGGTGATACTTGGAACCGCCTGCATACAGCGCGCTCGCGCTCCGGTCGGAAAACCATCAAATTTTTCTCACCAAACTCACATCCTCAGCACTAGAATGGCATACAAAAAGGTGGCCCAGAGCAAGGCTTTGCCTACGTTACCCAAGATCAAGCTCAGAAATACCAATGTGTCCAAGTCCACCAACCAGTGCTTTGTGTTGATGTCATCTCTATTGAACTGCTGGGCGGCCAATGGAGAAGGGTCGGGCCAGTGCTCAGGCTTCGAGCACGAATTGAAGACTTGTATGGAGACATTCAAGCCCACCAAGGCAGGTGCAAGCTCCATGAACTACCATGCGGGACGGTTGTACCCTAAGTTCAGAAAGGTCAACGATTAGAGTCACTACTGGGATATATGTATATAGCGAATCAACGGAAAGAATAATAGTATGTAGGGTAACAGCAGACATATTTCAGCCAAGTTTAGCCAAGTTCAAAGACGATAAAAAGGACTTAGGAGCAAAAAAGAATGCGATTTCTGTGGATCGAACACAGGACCTTCAGATCTTCAGTCCAGTCTGACGCTCTCCCAACTGAGCTAAAACCGCAGATAATGAATTCAAAATTTTTGGTTTAAGATGCCGATAAAATATGTGTGATTCAGAAATATCATGATTCGAGTGAAAATACACTGAGCTGGCACTTTTTGGCAAGATATAATAATTTTTTTTCCTGGAAATTAAAAAGTAAGTGGCATTCCTCTTACAAAAATTTCCGATACTCTTGTAAAACTCTTTTGAAACTCTTTTGAAACATGAAACGTTTAGATGTCTCTCTCTATACTTCTTTGAAAGTTATTTAAAACCGTCTAAAACCCTTTAGTAAAAAAAAGACCCTTTGTAATAAACTCCTGACATCTGCTAATTTTACCAGCTTTTTTTAACCAGCTCCAAAAGCTTATTTTGCGCAAGTTTAGTTTACATTTAAGCTCAAAACGCACTCTACATTGTCTTAAAAGATGTCTAAAATAAGCTACAAAATATTCAGAGGGCAAAAATACAAGCTTTACGAAGTTTCAAGCTTCAGGCTAGACCCTTGAAAGCCGCACAAAAATTCCCAAACAAGGATACCTCTAACCCCAGTTCTTCTGGCCCAAAAGCCTATCTCCATATTCTGAAACCCGTTGGCCGGTGGAGTGCCTCACTTCCGCGCACATACTGCGTGCTGCGGTCTTTTTCTGGTGCAGCTCATTCTCTTGTTCTTAACACCCATTCATACCCCTGAGCACTGGCTCTCGTGATAGCAGCAAGACTAAATATAGCTGGTTGGCCGGGCCAAATACAACCGCAGAAAACACTTTCCCACTTCTTGCTATATCTTTCCCATCCACCGCGGAAGTCCTATCATATCGCCATGCGCTCTTGTCTATATTACATTGTCCTAGTGGTCAGCCTCCTACGATTGATATCGGCAGGCTTCATCGAATCGTACCTGCTTCTTGGTGGCGACAAACAGGCCCGAATACTCCTGCCTTTTATAGTGTACGTGGCCATCGATGTGGATAAGAAAGTGATGAAGTTTTTCATCAACAGCCAGGTCCAGGACCGCTCCAACCTCTCGTCCACCGATGTGTTGATATCCGATGTGAACCCTGAAACAAACCGCTTTACCACGCTCAATGTCAAGATGGACTTCATGGGCAAGACACTTATCCAGGAGAACCTACGGTTCTGCGACTTTGTTGCCGTGAAGAATACCTCTCGTTTTGGGGGCTCTCCTCGTTATGACGGCAAGATCTCCTCCACTTCATCCTCGCTCATGGCTACGGCCTCCAAACTCCCGGAAAACCAAAACCCGTTTCATTTGGGAAGCAACTGGACTTCTTCTCGTTATAAGAGGACCCATTATCCTCATGTACCCGGGCTGTTGAATTCTGGTAACTTCACCGGCCTGATGTTCAATGCTTCGACGCTTGAGTCGATTGCAAAGAGTAATTATTCTATTGAGTCTTTCTTTGGAAACGCAACGGGAAACCTCACCCAGTGTCCCCTATACCAGAATGACTCCTTTGTGCTCTATTATGAGGCCGACATTAGTGCCAACTTTGGCAGTTTGGGCTCGTATTCGTTTACTTTCACCGTGGTTTCCAACGATAATAGCTCCAATATCATAGGTGGCTCCGTTTGCTACGTCACTTCTACAGTGGAAGCGAAAAGCCTTAAAAGGTTACTATTCTTTGGTGTTGCTGCAATCTGTTTGTTCACTTATATCGTCAATTTCCTCATCAAGGTGCTATCGCCGGACCAGGAATCGTCAAACCCATTTCTCATTGAGGCTTCGACTATCTGCAATGAACGTCTCCTTCGACAGTTGGATGCAGACCCCACGAAACTCCTTAACTACCTCCAATACGCAGTATTTTTGGGTGGACTCAATGTCCAATATCCTGGTTTTTTCCTGTCTGCGATCAGCCAGATCAAGTGGTGCACTCTTATGGATATCCACCTCGTTCCGTGGAAAAGTAACTCGCTTACTGAAAAAGATAATGTATTCGTGACGTACCATAACAGCGGGCTTGGCTCTTTAGTGCAATCAAACTCCGATGCTTACGTTACTCATTGCTGGCCCAACTTCATGATTTGTCTTGCCATTTGGGTCGCTTTTACTATGATTTGCTACCAGATATTCATCATCATCAAAATCATGGTCAGGCGCAATTCTGGCTCTTTTCTCGACCGTTTATTTGGTCTGCAGTCATCGCCGGGCTACTCTTCGAAACACAGTCCCACGAAAAAGAAAAACGTTTTAGCACAAGACACCAGCAGTACGGATTCCATCTCCGACCAAAACGACTTTAATGATCATTCTTTGGAACCCAGTTTCAATATCAACCATGCCACTAAACCGGTGCAAAACAAGGCTCCGTCCTTCTCGTTCTCGCTCTCAACTAATTGCTGGGCCATTTTGGGTCAAGTGTTGCGTCAATTCATTTCCACCTTTGGGTTCCCTTTTTTGATATTCACATTGCATATGTTTGTCAGGGCTTCTAGTGATGACTCTTTATTTTACGGTTACAAGCAATTTTTCTTGGCTCTCAACGCCTTCAATCCTACGGTTCCTTACCAGTTTTTGGAGCCTTGGAAATTCCTTCTCCCTTCTTACTTCCCAGATGAATTGACTCACAATCTACCCGATTTGCCCAGCATTCCCTCCGTGAAAGGACCCGTTGCAGCCGGTGCAATCTCCACAATTATGTGGTTGGGAGCAGTGTTGTTTTTTGTTTGCTATTATTTTGCTCCCAAATTTTTCCTGAGACACAGGAAATGCAACGTTTACAAGCTTTACTCCTCGGTCAAGTCCATAGTGATATGGGTGCATTTGTACAACGTCTACAAGCCTTCGATGCTTGGGTTTGTCTTGTTAGACTTGTCTTTCACCGTTGCGCTGCTGCTTATCATTGTGTTTTTGCAGTCATTTGGCATGGCTCAAGTAATTCTCTTGAGTATCATTGAGCTCGTCAAGTACGTGCTCAAATTGGTTTTCAGACCTAACTTTATTCCTTCCCCATGGTACGGTTTGGATCATGTCATCCTGTGCGCAAGACTTTTACTGACAATCTTGTGTATTCCGTACATTCGGGAGTTACGTGTGAGCGAGTATGCCAGATCATGTGTGGCGTTCGCTCAATTGACAATCCATTTGGTGGTGGGGCTTTACTATATTCTTTACGCCATCTTCTGCTTTGCATTGACTACAAAAGCAGCTGTGGGAGCCGTGAAGTCTAAGAGAAAGTCACTTCTCAACGAAAAAACTGTTCCCGGAGATGAAGGACTCGACGAATTCGAGTTCAGGCAAGTTCCTGTTCCTTTGGCTCACGTGAGAGATGCTTCGCACGAGTTTTCACCAACTTCGCAATCTTCCATTAATGAAACTGAAGTTGACTACTATAGGGCCCAGTGTGAGAAGCACTTGTTGACTATTGACGATGCTGTCTGTGATCTAGACGGTCCAGAAGAGAGATGTCTGGAAGATGATAGCTCTTTCATCCAGCAGGCGGAGAAGAGAATCCAAAAGACAGACTACACTATCCGAGAGGCAGACAAGATCTACCACAAATACTTTTTGAGCGACGCGATGGATCCGGAGATGAGAGAGTTATGGGAGAGAAGGAACTGGAAAGCTGGCCCGAGAAAGGAAGCAGATAAGGATATCAAACCCGCAGGCCAATCTTGGCTCAAAATATTCAAAAACAAATTCGTCAAAGAGAAACCACAGGGCTTCGAAGTCGTTAATCGGCGCCCGTTGGTTGTTCAAGAAAAGGAGCAACCCGAATCAAGTTCAGACCTGCCGGTGCTGGACAGCACGAAGTCAAGCGAGTATTGATAGAGTCCAAAATCATTTTGTTGTAGCCTTTTAAGTGATTACATAAGCGGCAGGCCTCCGTTAATTTCATACACACTTAAACATTTAATTCAACTTTTGCTTTTTCGAAACATGCTCCTCGAAGACATCTTTCTTCATGATGTTCCTCAAGAGTTTGTCATCATCAATGACTGCGGAGTCGAAAACGTTTTCTGTAGAAATGCAAGCACTTAAGGCGGTGTATTCCGAGTACAAGACCATCTTAGCCATCTGGGCCCTTGAGAGACCAGTACTATCGGGTTTCAGGTCCCAAGGGGCCGTAGATGCAGATTTGGGGTACTTCAGAAGCCTTGCTCTCACGATATTCAAGTAATGATCAAGCATGTGTTTGGTGATTTTCCCTACCATCAAAAGCTGGTAGACCTTCTTATGTACTCTGCGGATGGCCCGAGACTTAACTGCAGACGAAGCGGAGTTGAAGGATTTCTGGTGGTTGATGGCAGAGATGATCACGAAAAACTGGATCATGAAGGTCAATTCCTTATCGACCTCACCGTTAGCGTAGCAGTTGAAAGAGTCAAAGACAAATGGCTCATCGTCCTCCACCTCCACCTCTTTGAGAATCTGGACGATCTCGTCAATCGTGTCTTTTGATAGACTGGAATTCTCAGAAAAGTACTGTTTGATGCTTTCCAATGGAATCTCTCCTACATCCAGCTCCATGGGAAGCTCTTCCACGTAGCCATACATACGCAAGAGCTCGGCATTTGAGTCCACAGAGTAAGTGTTGAAGACTTGTTCGTTTGAAGGAATGGCCTTGGTGGCTTCAATCACAAGAAACTCCCCTTCTTCATGCACATAAGCATTTTGGTATCTGGAGTGGGCATTCATGGTGTCAGCAAATGGCACCATAGACTTCAAGAAGGGCAGGCCACTTGCTTCCTCTTCCTCTTCCTCTGCCTCTTCTTCCTCCTTCTCCTCTGCCTCTTCTTGCTCTCTTTCATTATCTAGATCAAAAGAGTATGACATAATCACAGAAGCAACCAAATTGAATTCTTCCATGGACACTTCGCCAATGTACTTGTCAAAGAGTGGCTTCAATGTTGCATACAACTTGGCTGCGGAGTCACGGCCGATTCTGTCCAAAACAAGCGAAGGACTCAATTGCTCAAGCTCCGACTGCTCCCAGAAATTCAACTGATTCATAGTATAACTATCGTCTCTCAAGGGCAACACGTCAAAGTATTCCAGCCAGGGACTGGAGTCCTTCTTCACCTTCCATTCATACATGAGGGTCAAGATCAAGCCTTCCCAATCGGGTAGGTCTGAGAGGGTGGAGGCGAAGGATTCGTGGTCTTTGATCAAGGAGCAGTTTTTGATATTCAAAAGAGCGGCTCGGGGGATTTTACAGAGCACTTCTCCCTCTTCGATGTCCTCTGTGGCCATGACGCACCTGCCTTCACCCATACTGGACCTGTTTGCAATGGTGATTTTGGGTGATTTTTGCACATCGTTGCGCTGGAGCCAGAGAACGAACTTGTCGGTCCTAGACCCGAAGTTTTCACTACTCATAGTAGTTCAGTAGAGTGTTACTGTGATGGTTGATGGATTGATGGAGATGTAAGTCTATATGCTGCGATGCGCTGCTGGTCACGTGCCCTGATCAAGACCATCACCACGTAGAACGTACTTCCCCAGATAATTATATAAGATCTTCATTTTATTCACTTTATTTTGAGTTTATTCCTGCTGCTGTTATGCCGTTGTGTATTAGTTCTGCCTGTGCATTATTTCCACCTGTGTAATGTTCTGCCTAGGTTGTTATCAGTTGTCTGGTCTTCCCTTCGGCTCGCAGTCTTGTGCCAACAATTGCCTGATAAATAAAGTCCCTGTCCCCTTTTTCATCTCTTCCACACCACTGCTCCTTGCATATGAGCTATCGCTGACCCCAAGGGCAAGCCATGTTCCTGTACTATTGAGATCCATGTGAGATATGGCTTGCGGAAGTGGCTCATATTCCACCGGAAACACTTTCATGCGCTTTCGCCGCGCCCAGTTCCACACACATACGTTTCCATCGCCTCCACAAGTGAAAAGCGTCTCATAGCGTGGGTGGAAATTCAACCCTGTGACTGGATACACGGTATCGATTCCCGACTGTGCATCTTTGGCCCGGTGGCACTTGAATGCGTACTTTGCACTCTGGATCTCGGGCGCATCGTTGAAATACTCAATGGATACGCGTCCATCGATGCTGCTGAGAGCATAACCTTGGCCTGAGGGGAAATGCCGGATAGAGGTGGTTTGGAACCGAAGACCCGTGGGCTGTGTATATACCGGGCCGGCCATGTTTCGAAGGTCATAGATTTCCACGCTTTGGTGGGACTTGCCCAACGTGATGTAGTCGTGAGATGCATCCATCGCGAAGATCTTGCTGCCTGTATTCTTGGACTCCATGACTCGGTGGGTTCTCTCGTCAATCTGATATAATTTCCCATTGAAAGACGTGGCAATGAGTTGGTTATTGCCTATAGACCGGATTTTATTGATCCCTGACGATACGTCATCGCCAACAGAGAGTCCCAGGACCGGAGATGAGACCTTGGTGTTTTCAAAGTCAATATAGCGCACCGTGCCATCCAAGAGTCCAGCAAAAGTAGTTTTAGAAGTAGATAGCGTGGTATCAAGAATAGGAGACGACAGGGAGATTTGCCCTAGGAGCAGATTCTTGGAGCACGAGAAGAAGAGGGTGGTCTTGTTGTATGACGAAGCCAAGAGCATGTCATTTGAAGGCGCTGAAAATCCCAACAGCGAAATGCGATCTAGGTCATGCGGAGACGGTAGGCGATTAAAAGACATGACGTCGCTGAACCATCACTTGTGTTTGGGGGAAGAAGGTAGCCACTTGTAAGGGTATGTTTACTTAGCACGACACGCGAGGTGAGTGCCATGGACTGCACACAGTACCCCAAGTGATTCCCCATAATCCAGCATCATATCCCCAATAAGTTATTGGGTAGTATTTTTGGGCAGTATTTTTGGATAAGGCTGTTGTGATGGCCTATTGTGTCCCCTTTGTCTCCCGATATCTTTGGCTATCTCTGGTATTCTCAAGTCTTAGGTGTCATGTAGAATACGCATCTCAGCAGGGTCCTGGTCAGACTCAACCCATTCGAAGTTCTCACCATGATTTAGCCAAAACTCCAAAAACATCTTTTCTTCGTTCAAAGGATTCCACAGCATTTTGCGCTGGAGCAACTCCGACTTCACGTACTGCACCATACTCTCATACTGCTTATCAGGCACTTGCACCTGAGGAGAGGCTAGCTGCAGGCCATGAGGCAGAGGGAGGATCAATTCGTAGTCGTTCTCCTGGAACGAGCTGCTATTGGCCCATGTTCTCACACGTGACACATGGAAGTTTTTCACGTTGATTTCGTGGTGCTCCTCAAAATATGTCACGAGTCGGTTGAGACTTATCATTTCCTCGTGGTGTGTATATCGATATAGAAGACTGGTGTGTGGTCTCCAAGATACACGAGGAAGGTCCACCAGTTTCATTCCAAGAAAACCAAGACCCGTGAGAATGGCTGCACTGGTAAACAGGAAAATAAGGTCCGGCCCGAGAGTGCAGATATCCATGGAGTCTAACAATAGGCGAGCAGCCAGAGACGCAGCCAAGATCCCGGCACCAGCACCAAATTGTTTAAAAACAGTATTTTTTCTTCGAGAAATGGAGTGTATACTGCTTACGGTGATATCCAACAATTTGAAGGAATTCTGGTAATCATTGTTCTCGAGAAGCTTGCGTAGTAGCAACGACACTAGCTCGGTCTTTGGAGCAGACCCGATAAAAATCAGTTCATGTTTTTGATGACGATAATTTGCTTCCACCAAAGCAATGGCCCGGCTCATATCTGCACCAGTGCACGTGAGCACATATGCCTTCACCACATCGTCGTTCTCCAGGGCTTGGGTCCAGTATGTGCGCAAGAAGTCCCATAGCTCATGCTCTAGATTCGTACTAGCAACATTAAGCACAAGATCCAAGCCATGTTTGGGAGCAGCACTGAATTTGTACTGGGGATCCAAATGCTTATTTATTCCCTGGAGCCTGCGGTTGGCCATAATGTAGTCCTTAATCATGTGTGGAGGATGAGAGTCCTGGCGATGGAACTTCTGCACCTTGCGCAGGAGAACCTCATAGTTCAAGTTGGCACTATTGAAGTACGACGTATGCCGTCGCCAACAAGTATCCACCCATGCATCTCTTCTCCATGCAACACTTGGCCATGCAACCCGTGTCCATGCATACCTTTTCCAGAGCATGTATATTGTGGTAACTCATGTGACCAGAGAGCAGCGCGGACGGTAGGGTGCGCGACTCCATGCACCTATCGAAGGTCTTCTCATTAGCAAGCCTAATTAGGAGCATATCAAAACATACAAATATCAATTAATGATTTACACGACAAATTTGCATACACCTTCTTGGAACCCCAGTTAGAGTCGACCCACATCCAAAACGCAAAGTCTAAACCTTTCCCCCCAGCAATTGATCAATCCTGCACCCAATCTCCCCTGCTACGGGCAACTTCTCTTAACTTCCATATCCTAGTAGTTAAGTCCATTTGCCTGGAGTGTTCAGATCATACACAAGTAGACATTTTGAACCAAGAAATCTGCAAAAAATAAGGCTTACAATGACTGACCGTTCAAAGCGCGAATCGTGGATGCCTCCGGCGCCCAACCAGAGAGACAATCGCTACTCTGTATCGTCTTTTGCTACCCAAGCCTCATACGAGCCTTCGGAAATCGGCAAGGCTGTCTCAGTCCCTGTGCAAGAGCAGAGAGGCGACCTGGGCGAAGTCAAGCAGATGTACGTCAACAAGAAGGATGATAATAGTATTATTGACGAGGAAGAGTCGTTGTTCTCAGAGTCCCAGGCCCAGATCGGACGTCTTGACACCATCAAACGACGCTCGCAGACAGAGATCCGCCCGGAGATGACGGTCCAGACCGAACTCAAGGCCACGGTTCCGCCTCGCCTGCGGCGCAGACCTGTAAGTGAAACCACTTCTCGTGGCCATACTGCTACGGACTTTGTCAAGGCTCATCATCCTCGTGTGTCACTTAACATCAGCGATGACTTGGACAAGCTCATGGAGAGCGCCAATGACTTGAAATTGACCGATAATTCCAACGGAGAAGAAGGCACATCCTTGCACTCGTCCAGCAAGTCCATTTCTTCGGGACCTCCTGCTGCCAGTAGACTCTATTCGACTGAAGGTATCCAGAAAACATATTCGGGTGCCAGTGTGGAGCATGCGATTTCGGGGAATCTGCAAGCATCTTCAGGAGCTAAGGGGAAGGTTCAAAATATGAACTTCTCCACCGATAGTTTCGAGACGGCTGAGGGTCACAGCACAGTGGAGTCTTCCGGAAGCGACGGTCCTCTGCGGTTCGTTCTTCCCAAGAGACCAAATGAAGCTAACATGAGAAAGGCCCGCCAGGCCTCTGCAAACCATGCTCAGCATCTCAGTGCTCAAAATCAAGGTAATACTTCTAGAAGCTCCTCGGTGAGTTCCAAACCAAGTTTGAGCCATAGTGCCGCTTCCATTGGCGAAGAGTATAGCCACAGCAGTCAAACCCTTGAAGGTTTGGCAGGTGCAGGTAACACTGGGCCTGCGGTTCTACCCATCTCCGGAGATCAAGACAATCTAGATACCACTTCGTCCAGGTACGTATCGTCAGATGCAGAGAGTGGTAGAAGTGTGATTAAGTCTTCAAAGTACAAGCCTAGTCCAGATATGAAGAAGTCACTTGAGAGGAACTTTGAAGACGACTCACCAGTGCTTACAGACCATTCCATGATGACTGTACCCATTCAGAAAGAAATCACCCCATTGACTGAACTTGAAGCACAACCTATCGGTGATACGGGTATCAACTCCTTAAAGAGTAACGACCTTGAGATTGGTTCTACAGAGAGTATAGGTGCAGACCTTCGGCTGGATGCAGAGCCTATGAGCATTCAAAAGTCAGATGGTGGCAGCAATCACACTGGAGAAATACCAAAGGAGATGCTTTTGAAGAAACAGCTTTCCATTGAAAGGAAAGAGAACGCAGAAAATGCTCTCAATGACGATGACTTTTACGATATCGAAGAACCAGTCTTGGTCAACAACCCAGTGAGACCAAAGTCAGTCAAGAGAAGCACACGCAAGAGTATCAAGAGAAAGTCCAAGCACGTCAAAAATAGGGACGCCTCTGGGGGACGACTCAAGCCGTTTTCCTACAATACGCTCGTTCATTTGCTAGAAAGCATCAATGGGTCAGTGATTGGAGAGGAGTTTGAGCTGTTGAACTTGCCTATACGAGAAAAACAATTGATTGAAAAAATCGTCGACCTGTTAAGCAGACTTACTCTGGACATGGTGATTGATGAGAATAGGTATGAGGTTGGCATTGACCGGTTGGAGCGGGCCCACCGCGTGCTAGAAGGATTTCTTTGAGTATCCAAAATAACGGGGACATTCGGAATACCGGTATGGCTCCATTCCGGGCACTAAAGTTTAGGTGTCCTACAAGTTAGGATGTTACTAGCACAGTGCTTCCATTGCACTCAGATAGTACACCAGACAGTACACCAGACAGTACACCAGGCAGTACACCAGGCAGTACACCAAGCAGTACGCCCAGATAGTGCACTCAGACAACTCAGACAATGCACTCAGCGCTCACTGACAGGATGCGAAAGTCTATATATATGTACGTAGTAAAACAGCCAAGCAGTCTGTTTATCAGAGAAATAAAAAGAAGGAAAACGAGGTGAAGAAACCATGAAGAAATCAAAAAGCTCTTTTTATTGCAAAAATAGCAGACCATCTGATCGCATGGATATCCGTCAATACTTAACCCGGGCTGTGCAGATACTGGAACGCGGCTCACATTGGACGCACCTGTATACACCTGTATACATCAAGCTGGCTGGCTAAAAAGCACCACCTACGGAAAATAGACTATACAGCCAAAGGCAGCCCTACAGCGATTTTTTTCAATGCGGGAAAAGAGCCGCTAATAAAGGAAGCGCTGCTAAGCTTGCGAATGCGGCTCCTAACCCCGGCCTTCAGTGCCGCACATTCCACTCCCATGGCTGACCCCACGCTCAATCCATGGTGCCATAGATCTGACTCTGCAGTACATTGATAGATGGAACAGGCCTCTGATATGACAGTTGGTCAGCCCTAAAAAACAGGAAACAATAGGGTAGATGAGTTTTCACTCAAAGAGAAAAAAAAAAAATTGAAACATTTTTTAAAACACTAGCAAAAAGCACTGGAATCAACTTCCCCTTGTAGAACTCCATCCCAGCATGTACTCGTTGTGATGGAGATTGCACACGGTCACGTCTTATCCATTGCCGTTCTGTTAAAATTTTGATAACACGCAGCCTGCACCCAGGCGCACTGAGCAGGCCCCCGCACACAGGACCGCGGCGCTATGTTAAATCCCACCAGACCCTCCACTACTATTCTTGATTGGCCCTCACCAGCACGTTTCTGAATAGCCAATTGGTTCTGTGTAGTGGCGTCTCCTTCCTTTAACCTGTCAGTGCTCGATAGTGCTGAGAAAAATCGCGTGCTGCTCGTGCCGCTGACGTTCTGACGTCTGCTCCAACCTCAGTCAAGCCCCAAATATCCCAGCTCTCTGTTTCTCCTACTAAGATCGCCTCTGCAGAAAACAATGAGCCACATGTTCAACCCCGACTTTTCCCGGCTCCATAAGATGGCTGCTTGTGGCCAAGAAGGCCTGGACGAACCAGAAAAAACACGCTTGCAATTCCGCTCGCTGCATCTAAACAACAACTTGAAGATAGACGTGCCTGTGCATGGCCAATATTCTGGTGATCAGCTAGGTGCTCCTTTTGAATTTGAAACGGTCCAGTCCCCACTCGGTACGGTCCAGTCTCCTCTTGGTACGGTCCAGTCCCCACTGGTGGGTTACGATAAGATCACCAAGCTCCCGACCCCTATCTTAGCCAATGGGCCGTTTCCCAGAAGCACAATCGAAATCAAGAAGAGAAACGAGAGACACGAAAGAAACGCAACCACAGAAAGACCTAGGGGTGAAAGTCTACGCATCGCTTCGGAGTTCGAGCCCGACCGGGCTTTTAGGAAACGCTTGGCCTCCATTGATGCCATGCAGGCTTCTGGCCCCCCATATGTTCGCCATACCTCAAATCCTGACCCAGTCAGTGGCCTCGGGGTGGATTTGCCTCTGCCAACCTTGGAATCTGAAGCTGAGTGTTTACTGTCACAAACTTTCCATGCATCCAAGCTCGGCCGCACTTATAAGTTTTCTAGCATCATCGGCAATGGAGCATTCAGTGTGGTGGTAGCAGCATCCAATATTGAGAAGCCAGATGAAATGGTGGCCATTAAAATCATCAGTGTTCCTCGTGACGATGCGTCCAATTTCCGTGGCTACATCACGCGAGAGTTGGGGATTTTGAGCCACTTGGACCACCCCTGTATCGTAAAGTTGCTAGACTACAACCTCATCATGTCAATCACGCAGGCGGAGATAAACGAGTCGTTTACTCATAGCAATGAGCTGGCTGAACCGGAAGCCGGTCGTTTGTTGGATGCCAATGACAACAAGCAACTATTCTACCTCAACTTCTGCTCCGGGGGAAATCTTTTTGGCTGGCTACAACACAACTGGTTAGCAGGGAAGTCTTCGTGTCAATTTTGGCGTTTCTTGATCCGCATCGTCTCTGAGGTTTTGGTGACGGTGGCTCATCTTCACAAAAAGCTAATCATACACCGTGACATCAAGCTAGAAAACGTGTTGATCAATAAAAAAACCTCCGACATTCTGGATTACGAAACAGACTTGAAATGGGGGGATGAGGCAGTATCCACCATCACTGACTTTGGCCTTTCCAAAAGATTGGAACTGGAGGACCAGCTTCTAACCACCAAGTGCGGCTCGCAAGACTACGTGAGTCCTGAATTGCTCATGGGCCTCAAGTACGATGGCAAGCTCTTGGACTCATGGTCGGTCGGAGTGCTTGTCTACTCCATATTGGAAAATAGACTTCCCTTCGACCCACCTCCTGCATCTTTCGATAACAATTCGGGAATATCTCCGTCTGTGTTGCGCCGACGCCGAAGCAAAAACAGGCCCGCTCACCGCATCGCCATGGTCGACTGGGAGTGGTACCGTGTGACTCAGATGCTCAAAGATGCGAACTTGAGCGAAAATACAAAGGAAATCATTTCCCACTTGAAGCTTCTTGTGGAATCATTATTGGTCCGGAAGGAGAATCGGATTCGAGTTGAGACCTTATTGCAGGATGACCGTTTCTCCTGGATCCAAGAGCACCTCCCGGATGCGCTTCGCCGTGTGGACTGAGCCGAGCGAAGTATCCACTGTAAAATATCAAAAGACAAAGACATATAATACAATAATAATAATAATTCGAAAATTTCAATAATGCATATACACTATCTTTACAGTATCTGACTCCAGGAACCGTATGATCGGATGAAACGATAGGAAAACGGCCCGTGCCCAAGGTGGTCCTGCACAGAGGCCGCTCTTTGAGATTCTTCACTAAATGTGTACTAATAGCAATACCTCACATCCTAGAAGACATCAACTCCATCGAACCGCTAGTTCCTTACGTACCGGGAATCGTTCACTGCGAAGAGATTATTGAATATTCCTTGGTTTGTCTCGAACATCGCTCTTGAACCCGGCACTTCAACTTAATTCTTCCCCATACAAAATGCCGGAGCCATCTGTTCAAAACAATCATTCCAATGGGGTCTCCAAGAGCAGCGGGACGTCGCCCCCGGAAATCCCTCATGTCACCAATAATATCATCCCCTTGTCGAATGTGCTCAAATTTTATACGCAAGAGGCATACAAGCAGTTGAAGCGACTCATGGAAAACTTGGCCAACTCCAAGGAAAGCGACGTGATCCGCAAGAAGCTGTTTTTGAAGTTGATTGTGTCGTTGCGTCAAGACTTCATCAAGATTTATACGTTGGTCAAGTGGGCGCAGAACTCGAAAGACATTTCCAAACTTATAGATTTGCTCAACTACTTTCGAGGCCAGGAGTTCTTTTTCGAACAATTGAGCATTGGAATCAATGAGCTCAACCACTTCTCGGGCGCCAAGTTGCCCAACTCAGACTTGTTGACTGCTTTGGAGGTGTTGGTCAAGGGAAGACCTCAATTACCTTCGTATAATTACATCGAGAGGCCCAAAGTGAGTCCGGAAAAAACGCTACAGGTGTTGCGGGACTTAGACTTGGCCTTGACGGCACGAATGGCGTTCTTGACACCTCCAAAGCGCTTTGAAAATAACTACGTCATCAAAGATGGCCGCATCATCATCCAGATCCCCAATGAGTTCCAGGTCTCCATCACCGTAGGTAATGACTTGATCATAGACAACGAAGAAGATTACTACAAATCGCCATTTTTCATCATCGATTTCCAGTTTCTTTTTGGGATCAACCCCAATACTTCGCTAATAACTCATGGGGACTCGGAGACTGTCACAGTGCTTCCCAAACCGTCGTTTGAGAAGCTTGAATATTTGGTGAACAAGATCCTACTAAAGCTGTCTCTAGATGGCTTGTACGACGTTCTACACAAATACTCTATTTTCTTCAAGCTTTATCTTATTTCTAGACAATTGAAAAGCTTGATGATCAACAGCAAGTGGAGAGGGAACATTCAGTTCAATTACAACTCGTCCAAAATCATAATCAATTATTGGTCCAATTTCTATACTTCTAAAGGTTGGAAGTCCTTCATTGAAATCGGAGTCGATAAGAACTCGAATCTCAGCTACCGATGGTTCAAAAACGGGCATTTCATCATGAACGCGTCGGAATTGATCCAAAATGCCATTAGAAGCGATTCTGAGCCCCAGGACCTAAGTGTGAACTCCATATTAAGCTGTATTATTAACAAACACTCGGAGGAATTGGTGCAGAAGATTTACAACAAATATTTCGAGGTAATCTCCGAATCAGATCCAACATCTACTTCCCAGGGAAAATGGGACTCGGCAGCTTCTGACTCCATGGTGATATTAAATCATTACCAGCTACTACTCACCATTACCCCCGCAAAAACAATATTATTTGCCATAAATCCGGTCTCGGGGCACTTCTACTTCACTAATCCAGGTCCAAGTGAAACCTTATTCCAGAACAAGATAAACAGTATGCCCAGTTCGTTCAGAAGCAAGAGTTTCATTAGCGAAGGAGACTTGGTCCAAAACGTGGTCAACAATTTGATCCAATTAAGGTTGGAGATCTTGAGCAGAACCTTGAAGACGAAACTCCTCACCACCGAATGGATCTCGAACGATATCATTAACCTAAACGACTACGAAACCACCAAATTGCTCAACTATATTCATGAAGAAAAGACTCTAAAAGCATTCAACAAGTTGGTTTACTACCGGTGCCGCAACTGGCCGGCCTCTTGGTTTTTGATCAACATGGTGAGCGGATTGACCCTCAAGGCATTCTGGTGGGTGGCTAAGATCAGATCCATTAAGGGCGAATGGAAGATCCAATGGGTGCAAAAATTGCCTGAGGCAAATGACGACGAAATAGACTATAAGTTCTTCAAATCGTTGTCAGCATCGTCTTCGAATTTGATTATCAATCAATTAATCATAGAAGAGTTGGAAGCAAGAGATATAATGTTTTTCAAGCTCGAGAAGTCGTTCGGCAGAAAGCATTTCGAAATGTTCAATTTGCCAGAATCATTTTTGGAGTCGAATAAAGCCATGAGCGTGAGTTTGCAGGATCACAAATCCAAGAGCATCAGCGAAGCTTCAGGGCAAACCAATAGGAAAGCCGACGACTTGATCAACGGAAATGTTGCAGATGAAGCAGATAACCAGAAGAATGGAAAGTCCGATATGGTGATTTCTCCAATGTCCACGATAATGGCGCTCTACAACTCTGGCAACTTGCTTCCAATCTCCATCTCAGCCACCACATTCTTCCTCATGGTAAAGCTTCATGAAGATTCGTCCAAGCTCAATGCTTCGAATATCACCCTCACAGTGTTGGGTACTCTCAAGGGAGGCTACAACTTCAAGTCTCTTGAGCAACTAGGGGTCAAAATCAACGCCAAAAAAGAACAGTTCGAGATTTCGTCGACGGTGGACTTATCCAAAAAAATCGATGAAGACGCGTCTGTTTCCGGGGCCATACTTGGGTCTTTGTTTGAAAACCTCAAAAAGGTCAATCTTCTCATTCAAATTCTTTACCAATTGAGAAAAACAGACATCAAAGTCATCAAAAACCAATCTCATGAGATCACCTTCTTGAGCAACCCCTACTACAAACCTTTTACCTTGCGAGTCAATGATAGAAATGCAAGTGAACCCGAAGTCAAGAAGGAAAATGAAAACCTAAGCTATTTCAAAGCATCCAAGCTGACCATGGTTTTGTCTCTCAGCACACATAAAGACGAGAATAAGTATGTGGACTTGATGATCCACATTCTAAACCAGGAGATCAACCGGTCTAGCGAATCACTTTTGGGATGTTTCAGATTCCTTGAGGATTACGTCAACGTATTCAAGGCGATCCAATCGGTCAACAGTGAACTTAAAAAAGCAGAGCACCTAACTTTGGCCAACAAGTTACCCCGGCTACATTTCGATCCGAGGTTCAAATCTCTCGACATCGTCCAGTTTGCTTTCACGGTCAATTCACTTGCTTCAGGCCAGACTAAAGGTGTAAAGAGGGATACCATTTCTTTCACAGTGTCGTTCAAAAAGAACAAGTTTGATAGGCCGCAAAGGCTCCTCCTCAAATTCTCCATGAAAGACAATTTCAACTCGCAGAACTTGAAGTATAAGAATTTGTTTGAGTTCATTTTTAGAGACGCAAATGACCTCATACGAATTGCTATAGACGAGAAAGCCGTCTTCTTGAAGTTGAACTACGACTTTGTAATGTCCGGGAAGTATTTGGTTACTTTCATGAATCAAATTACACAGTCGTTTATTAAGTACTTAGAGAGCCAATGATACTGAGGGATATCTTGTTGTGGATGCTTACTCTAATAAATGCATGCAGAAATTGCATTTTAAATGCCTTGCGTCGGAACCAAAGTCCCTTTTGGTCACAGTGTACCTCAATTAGTAAGCAATGGTCGTGTAAGAACAGACCACCGCTAAGACAATAGAAATCACCAAAATAGTCTGCACAAGCAATCTCTCCAAAGCCCGGATTTGGTCTTTGCAGAGTTTCAAGTAGAACAAACACGGCAAAATTATGCAAATCAAAAAGCATATAGACGAGCCTAAAATCCCGATAATCTTCTCGAATTCCGGAATTAACACGGCGAAAGCAACAAAGAGGAAGTTGACCCCTACTCTAACAAAGAACCTCCCAAAGCTCTTGATAGTGCTGGCGAACGTGCTATCACCTTCAGTGAAAATATCCAATGCCAATAAGCTGTCCAAGGTGGAAATAATAGGTTTGGCATTGAGAGGAGTTTTCGCGAGCGGAATAATGCATATCAAGAAACTAATCAATGGGTAGATGAATGAGGGGTAACCCGAAGTCTCAAGCAAAATACTCGTGACCTCATTGTTGTTCAAAACCCCGAACATGAGAAACCCAATCACCGCCATGGTGCAGTCAGTGAGCATGGTGATTGAGTAAGTGGTAAAGAGGGTTTTGGTGAATTTTTCTGGGTGTCTCATGTCTGATTTCAAGTTTGGAAAGATGGCATGTCCACCGAAGGGAGCCATGAGGATACCCATGGAAATAAAGAGCTCGGAGGCCGAATTGGGCCAGAGGTTGGTAGGCATCACTTGTAATAAAGACCCTGGCGAAGTCAGCTTCAAGAAGCCACAGGAAAACACCACGATGGTCAAGGAAATCGTCGACAAGATTCCAAAGAGCGAAATGATGGAGAGCACTGGCAAGGGCAAGAAAGTAAAAGGGGTCAATACCACAAATGCTATAGCCTTAAACTTGGTCTTTGTCCAGTAAACGTCATCACCAACAAGCGCAAATAACGAGTCACTGAAGATCAAAATCAAAGAAACCCCCAGGCCCAAAAGATCGATGGAGAAAATCAACGAGATCAAGAGCTTGGCCACGGACCCATACGAAGCGTAGCCAAGGTCTGCATATGTCATAATGGTGGAGTCTGTATCCAAAGCCTTCGATAACAACGTTGCAGTCCAATAAGTAGCAGCACAGCACAGAACTAATATGGGTACACCTAGCACCCAACCTCCCTTCAAGAGCCCCACTGGTAATGCCAAAAGACCTACGCCTATAAGCACATTAACAGAGTTGAATACAGTCTGTGGAGCGGTACTTTGACCAGCAATCACCGTGACCAAATTTCCCTCTCGATCTTCGACTTTCTTCAAGCCGAAATGCGATGCGGTGGAAGCCAAAGACAAGGCTGAGCGCTCGGAAGAGAAAGAGGGAGAAATGAACTGGCGTCTTTTGATAAAAATGGGAGCGGAGTTGGGGGCAAACGAGTTTTGTCTTGATCTGCTTTGGTTAAGTATATTCACCACATCATCCTGGTAAAACACCTCGTTGTTGGTGGAGTAGCTGGCAGGCCCATTGAAGCGATGGGTAGTCTCATTCAATAAAGTACTCAAGCGTTCACCATGTTGCAGGGCCATCATAAGCTCGGGGTCGAAGAGCTCATCCTCTGGAGACGAAGTGTCATTTACAAAAAAAGACCGTTTTTTCTTGATGTCAGGGTCGATTTTATGAGCAGCAAAGGACTGGGCCCGGGTAAAAGACGTAGCGAAGTGGTGCAAGGAGTTAGGTCCCCGGAACAGGCCCAACGGCTGCTCCAAAAAAGACTGTCTCCTCAGCGGGAGCATATGCGAAGACTCATCGAACGATTCATCGAGAACAGCAGACATGGGTTTAAGGAAGGGAACGCCGATTTGAACCTACCTGGGAGAAGAGTCCACCTATGTATTGGATTCGCGGGTGTTTTGATAAGACTGCACCGAGCCCAACCGTGAATGCAGTAAGCCTTCAAAATCGGACTTTTCGCTACATCTCCTATTGAATGAATGCAGATGAGGAATACGAGTGAGCTCTTTCGGAAGAAATACTACAAGCTCAAGTAGAGATTTTTTGTTAATGTTTTGGCCCCATTGAGGTTCGATCTGGGTTTTGGCCGGTGCTTCTGAGAGAGCCTCCTGCTATTATGTGCTTTCCAAACATTAAATGAAAATAAGCTTTGAGGTGTAGATTAGTATTTCGGATAGTCCAATGAAAAGAGTGCAAAATAACCGAACAGAAGAGCTTTTCTAGGGAGTCAATTCTCTTTAGTGAACGCGTAAAATTTTTTTTCGTAGGGCTTTCATGGTTATTCGCATTCTCTTTACGGAAGTGTCAAAAGTAGACTTAAAGCCATCATTCACCAGAAGTGATTAAATGACAACGCCATGAATGGGGGTGACCCTTCCTCGGTTTTTTCACAAGAAGCGAAAAATTTTCTTGGAATTTACCCAATTGGGAAATAATGTGTTGCACAGGGAACTGTGGGTTCGCGACGACAATGACGTTTACCTCTCAACATCCAAAGAGTACTATTCTTAAGCTTACACGTCATTACTTTGAAGATGGGTTACTCACATTATTGTGAAAGCAGCCCATGACGCATCTGTCATAATGATTCTGCGCCTATGCCCATTATGAGAGATTTATTCGGATTTTTTTTTTATCGTCAATAAGATGACTAGGGCACTTTGTCTTTCAGAAATTTGAAAGGAATTAGTAAGAATTTCGGACTTGTCTCGTTTTTTGTTTGAAAAAAATTGGAAAATGAGCTTGTCTCCTATTATTTACTTTGTCTCGCCAGGTACATTTGGCGCATCTCTATCACTCGCTGGATTGAGACGACCCATCTCAGAAAGTGCACGCGTTATATGCGAGGCATCCATCACTTAAAAATTGTACTTTACCTGCACCGCGCAATCTCTGTGCAACAACTGTTCTACGCGTTTAATATCGCCTAAATCGTTAAATTGCCCGCACATATCTTTTTCTTCTCTACTCACTTGCTCCAAGCTAGCCTCACAGCACTATGTCTTATGAGCACCCATCGGTTTATATCGCCACTTACTCGAATGTATGTTACCCATATGCCCCGGATTCTAGGTATATTTCTTTAAAACTATCGCCATACCTATCAGATCTCCCAATTGGGCAATTCCACGTCCAACAGGCTTTTTGATTTTTCACCCCAGGTATACTAACTTCCAGATTGATGTGTATGAGTGCTCGGTGGGGGAATCTCCCATCATGAGGAGGTGCAAAGACGATTGGGTCAATGCAACCCAGATTTTGAAGCTTTGCAACTTCCCCAAGGCTAAGCGGACCAAGATCCTTGAAAAAGGTGTCCAGCAAGGTCAGCACGAAAAGGTCCAGGGAGGGTACGGTCGTTTTCAGGGTACGTGGATTCCATTGCAAGACGCACGGCTCTTGGCTAAAGAATATGGCATCACTGCCGAATTGGTGCCCGTTTTATACGTGGACACCAACGATCCGACCGTGATCATCCCAAAGAAGTCAAAGCCACTCACACAAGCCACCAATAAGGATGGCACGCCCATCAAACGCAAGTACGTCAAGAAAATGAAGAAGGACTCGCCGCCAAAGAAAATGAAATTCGACGACAATCTCCCCCCGCTGGCTGTTTTCACGCAAGACATGTCACATGCCAATGTCCGGACAAACTCAGGCTTGCACCGCACCATGTCCAATATGCCCCAAATGCCTGTCACTACAAGCACACCCCACTCATCCCACTTGCCGCCCACATTCCAGCAGTCGGAGTTCTTACCCAATGGCTCATACCAACGAGGCTTCAACTACGGCATGCCCGAGTCATATTCACAGCTGCAACCGCAACATGGCTACACTCCCACGCAGTTGCAGTTCCCCAAGAACACTTTCACCGGGGTGGACGAGATATCACATCAACAACTCGTTTTCCAGAGCAATCACAAAAATGTATCGCAGTCCACCAACGACACCAACTGGTCCGAGGAACACCAACGGGACTCCGATACCTCACTTTCGTCTGCGGAGCACAAGATAACCAATGCTCCCATGCAAGAAGAAAACAGCTTCGCGTCCCAACTTTTACGTTTCTTCAGCGAGGACAATGCTCCCATCCCATACTTCTTATACAACCCACCCAGTGACTTTAACATCAACGAAGCTATAGATGACGAGGGGCATTCCACATTGCATTGGGCTGCATCCATAGGTAACTTGAACTTGGTCCACTTGGCGCTTTCCAAAGGAGCCAATCCGCTTGTGGTCAGCAACTTTGGCCTCAACCCATTATCCAAATGCATTTCTTTTAACAACTGCTACGACTTGAAAAACTTCCCCAGTGTTGTGGATGCTCTCGAAGTTTGTCTCATCAACACAGATATAAATGGCCGTACTCCGTTGCATTATTTATGTCAATTTTCGAAGGTGCGCTCTAAGCTAGTTGCACTCAACTATTACCTAACGGTAATCTACAACAAGTTGCGTGGTATGTCGGGCAACAACAAAAGTTCTGGGATCAACTTGCTTAAAAACGTGTTGGATCACCAAGATGTCAATGGTGACACGTGCTTGCACTTGGCTGCTCGTGCTGGGTGCCCTGAACTTGTGGAGTTCTTCTTAACCAACGGTGCTAGGGACGATCTTGTCAATGCTAACAACCAGACTGCCAAGGCCATGATTGTTCAGCAGGGTTTGGTGGTGTACAATTTCGAAACTCCCCATATTCCACTCCAACAGGTGCCTCTGCTTCAGCAGAACCACTCACAATTGCTGGCTACGTCTCAAACCAATGCTGTCCAACTTAACCATGTCAATAACCTGTCTCATAACACCCCGCAAGACCACCACTTGCAACAACTGAACCAATCACAGCAAAACCAGCCCCATCAGCAGAACATTCCCGTGGTGCATGTTTCAGGTAGCCCGGACCTGGATACAATCGATTCGGCCAAGAAACAAACAACGGCAACGGCTTTGGGCACTCCGATCCGGAACCCCAGCCGTCTCATGGAGACTCCCGACACCCAAAGAACTACAATTCAGGATGAGGAAGAAGACGAGCTCCGTGACAGGGTAAGCAAGGACCATTTGCGGACGTTACTCCAAAAACAGGCAGGGACTGTTGACGAGAACAAGGAGAACATTTTCTTGGAGGATACTTCCAAGGGCTCTTACGATGACTTCAAACCCGCCCACCAACATAGTGTATTGGGTGTGATTTCAGAAAAGCCTAGTCCATTCAACGAGGAGTTTGAACACTCTACGGTGTCTATCTCAAATGACATGACACCCAGACCGCCCAAAATCGGGCAAGACGGGGCTTTATTGAGGGAAGCCGAGGATAGGGAAATCGACCAGCAAGCTGCAGTGTTGCCAACCAACGACTTGTCATCGATGATGCATGGAATGGTGAACTCTCTCGCCAAGTCTTACAAGCAAGAACTCAAGGACCTCATGCGTGAAGACGAGCGCATCAAGAAACTCTTGCTGGAAAAGAAAGATCGCCGCAAGGACTGTTTCAATAAAGTGCAGGTGCTCCTCCATAAGAACGACTTCAAGCCAGTCAGCACACTTGCTGATGCAGGAACAGAGGTTGATCGTGAGGTGAGGTTGTTCCAGAAAGCCATTGAACACAAGCAAACGCAGCTCTTATACACGATTGAAAAACTCCAAACCTACGAGTTGACCAACCTCATCCACGAAAACGAGAACAAGATAAGCGAGTTTTCTACCGATTCTTCCAATGCGCATAAGCAATGGGAGATGGGAGTGGAGTTGAGCAAGATGCAGCTCAAGCGGTCCGAGTTGATGAAGAAGATTGCGGGCGGAGTCCGAGATTTCGCCATCAACACCAAGATGAATAAATACCGCAAACTCATCAGCCTCAGTTGCGGGCTTCGAGTTGAGGATATAGACGGGCTCATTGATGGCATTGAGGAATCTTTAATCGAGGGGAAAATATAACTTGGTACAATTTCGGAACTACGTGAGGGATGACTCAATAGAGACTTTCAAAAGACAATAGACACTTTTTCAATGAAATTACACGAATACAAACCATCAATTAAAACTTGCCCTTTGCTGGGTAGCGAGGAGAAGGACTCACTTATTGGTATACCTACTGAAAACCCGGTCGTGCGCGCGTCAAATCCACCGCGCTCTCTGTGAGTCAAAAAATAACACTCTCCTACTACTCCTCAACAATGAGTTCCCGAGTCATTCCCTCCGACTATAAAGAGCCCAACGAGAGTATTGCCCCTCTTGGATATGCCTCGTCTATACTTAACGGCAATACTGTGGACGGCGGTCTTCGGTCGTTGACCTACAAGTCTATCTATGCATCGCAACTCATAGAGGAGTTGGAGTTGGCCAAACAGGCCGTTGTTCCCGGCGACTTCCAGCTTCTGCGGATCATCGAGAAGGATATCCTCACAGAGAAGAAGGTGCAACAGCTTCGAGACGAAGTGGCCTCTCTCAAGAACACAAGCACACTGAGGAATAAGGACACGGATGAGAAGATCATGACCTTGGGTGCCCAATTGGAGCAGGAGCTTCTTAGCAAAAAGAGCATCAGTCCTGCTTACAGACAAGTGCTCAAGGAGTACCAATCCAGCTCCTCGCTTAACCTGGGCTATACTATCCGCAAGATGAATATAAAGGTACCAGTGAAACGCATGGAGGATGTGCCTGGGTTCGATTCGTCCATTTACCAGCGAGCTAAAGAAAGACGGGCTGAAGAAGAACGTAGCCGTGCAGTCCAAGCACAGGCCGAGGCCCATGATTTGGCTATGAGCGAAGATCAAGACTTCGACTTGACTGCCCAGCAAACTCCCCCAGAGGGCATCTTCACCGATATCCAGAACTTGAACGGTTTGGACCAAAGAGATTTCGACCCCACACGCCTCGAGCCCGACGACAGGCAGTTCCACGATGCAGACCAAGTGCTCATGCACGACAACTTCGGAGGCATGGGCAGCATCGACAGCCCCAACCACATCAACCAACAGATGAACCAGCAAATGCAACAGCAAATGACCATGGAACAGCAAATGGCCCCGCCCATGGACCATGACCAATTGCAGCATGCTAGCCATCACTCGTCGCCTCAGATCAACCAAATGCAACCTTACCCTATGGACTCTATGCCGTTTGCCATAAACAACCAGCCCATGGGTGCACCCCATAACCCAGAGGCTGCAGGCATGGGCTTTCCTCAGGGCTACCCAATGCCACATAACGTGGATCAGTACAATGCCATGAACCAACTACACGGAAACGGATTGGACAATCCGTACATGGCTAACCAGCCACCTTTTTGAGCTCCGCTGTGCTGGCCTCAATTACTGTACAATACACACCAAGAAGAACAAGGTCTTTATATGTAGTCCTTAAGGTAAATCCTAATAATAGCAATATAGATCTAATAACAGATTTAACTGTTTGATCTAATTCTTGATCTAATTGTTTTTTGAATGTAATGATCTATAGTCCACCCATCACCACGGACTTCACAATTGTGTAGTCCTCAACACCGTACTTGGAACCCTCTCTACCGAAACCAGATTCTTTGATACCCCCGAAAGGAAGACTGGCCTCGGAAATGGCACCTGTGTTCACTCCAATCATGCCCACCTCCAATTCTTCCGCTATGTTGAACACCCTCTTGTAGTCCTTGGTGTAAAAGTATCCGGCCAAACCCACATTAGTGTCGTTGGCCAATTCAAGAACCTCTTCGTCGGAAGAAAACTTGATCAAAGGACTGATAGGGCCAAGCGTCTCCTCCAGAAAGATCTTCATGTTCCGAGTAACATTTCCCAAAACAGTGAGCTCATGGTAAAAGTCGCCCAAGTCGGGACGTGCCTCTCCACCCACCAACACTTCGGCACCCAAGGAAACAGCATCCTGGATGTGTTCCTGGACCTTAGCAAGGGACTTGGCGTGGATCAAAGGCCCATGCGTGGTACCCTCCTCAAGAGAATGACCCAAAGTGGTTTCCTGTTGCAATTTCTTGACCAACTTGGCTGCAAACTCGTCGTAAATCAGTTCATGAACGAAGATCCGGTTGGCACAGATACACGTCTGCCCACTAGAGCGGAATTTCGATGCCATGACCCCAGCAACAGCATCGTCAACATCCACATCGTCAAATACAATAAACGGAGCATTGCCACCCAACTCAAACGAGCATTTTTTCAACGTCGAAGCAGACTGTTTCATGAGGATCTTGCCTACATTGGTGGACCCAGTGAACGAGACTTTCTTAACCAATGGATGTTCACACAAGGCTTTACCAGCCTCGGCCGAATCCTGTGATGCCACCACGTTTACCACACCCTTAGGAAACCCTGCCTGTTCTGCAAGCAGTGCAATTGCCAAAGCAGTCAAGGGAGTCTCGGACGCTGGCTTCACCACGGCAGTACATCCCACCGAAAAGGCAGCAGCCAACTTTCTTGTAATCATAGCAGCGGGGAAATTCCAAGGGGTAATGATCCCACACACTCCTATTGGCTGACGAATGGCTAGGATCTTATTTGTTGGGTTTGCAGACAGAATAACCTCACCCGTCGTATGGGCAGCTTCCTCGCCAAACCACTGGAAAAAAGAGGCCGCATAGGTGACTTCTCCAAAAGCATCAGCATAAGGTTTGCCATTTTCTAGTGCAATGAGTCGGGCCAAGTCCTCATGGTTCTCCTTCATCAACGCATGGAGTTTTAGAAGGAGATCTCCCCTTTCCCTGGGAGTTTTGCGGCGAAAAAGCTTAAAAGCATTGTGTGCGGCTTCAATTGCCTGGTTATAGTCTTGGGTGGAAAATGACGACACTTCAGCGATAAAAGCTGAGGGGTTGGGGAATTTTCCGGGGTCGTTAACCTTAAATTTGGAGGGGGAGTCGACCCATTGGCCATTGATGAAACTCTGTGTTTTAAGCAAGCTCTGGTTTTTGATGAACTTACCCACGGCCGCCGAAATATGTGAATAGCGACGGAACAGTATCATGGTGTGGAGAAGTATGTGGGTATGGAGACTTGAAAAGTATATGGGGATTTTAGCAAGAGAAGCGTAGCGGTATTTTCTGCATACAGCGCCCGCGATAAGATACCGATAGAGCCATGAATCAGTGGCCCAGTACGTGTGAGTCAGTGAATGAGTGCATGGTGCCCGATAGTCGGGTTACCTGGCATTTTGAATATTGGGTTACGTTTATATGCAGTAGACTACTGGCGTTTATTGGCTAGTGGGTATACTCAAGTTAGGGCAAGCCCCAATGGGGTACAATATGCAATGACCGTATAAGTGCTAGGACCGTATATGTGTAATGACTGTAAAATAGAAGTAAAGTATCAGTCTTCATCGTCATCGTCACTCGATAAGCTCCCCACGTCGCTCAACTCGTCCTCTTCGTTTTCCTGTTCCGACTCCTCTTGTTCCTCTGGGCTCAACTTCCTCAGTGCGTAGTTCTGTACGTAGAGCTTGACGGTTTCAATGTACTTGGCCTCGTTCTTGGTCATGAGGTTTGAAGCCTCAGTATTGAGCGGGTCGCTGGGGTTTCCGTATCGCAACAAATGAGGCAAGAAGTTCTCGAAAATGTTCAAGAGGCCGAACATCGGAGACCATGTCTGGTTGATCACATCAAGACACACCGACCCCGAGGTCTCGTCGATGTTGGGGTGATATATCTTGTTGACAAAGCCAATAGACGGCGATTTGATGGGATATTGGTCCGGAAGCTCCACGCGTAATTTCCAGGAGCCTCCAGCGTATGGAGTGCCAGAGGGGCCGTGGAAGATCACGTGGAACTGCTGGAGGGAGTCGTCGATTAAGCTGACTTCGTAGTCGCTCATCATCAAGTCCATAACATCTTTTTCAATCCGTCTCTTGCTGCTCATGCTGTGTTTAGGGGTGAGCTGTTTGCGGTATTTGGTCGTCTACTTGTACGTGTGGAGTAGGGAGAGGTGTGTGGTATGTATTCTGCGCGAAAGCCTAGCAATCGCACCAGGCACGCACTGTTTTAGTCTGGAACCTACAGACAAGAACACCACACAGTAAATGTGTCTAAATATATCCGGCCGAGAATGGTGGTATAATATGGACAATCATCAAAGTATATTATGGCAATATATTATGTCAATATAATGGCAGTATATTATGACAGTGTATCACACACCCGATCATGGGATAATCATATAATGATAGTGACCTAGTCCACGATGGTGTAATAACCACGATGGTGTAATACAACGCAACACCTCTCGTGCCAAGGTCACTGTAGCGCATTCTCAAAAACCTCAATCTCAATGCATGCCTAGGCCGCGGTGTCTCTTTCGGCTCCGCTCAATTTCACGGCAGCTCCGTACTTCTGCAACTTGGTTAATAAGCCGTCACCCTGTTTGATCAACAAATGGTACTGGCTGTTCTTGTTGTCAGGTCTGTTGGTCTCAATGATCCCGTTGACACGATCGATGGAGCAGTTGAGCTTATTATTTGGGATGAACCGGCACAAGTCCTCGTCCAAGAAGTCCTCGCTCACGTTGAAGTTGGCGGCCATGGACTTCACTGACAACGACTTGTAACTCTCCAACAATTGTGCATAGGCCTTGGACCTCAACTCCCTCATGAAGTAGCTGGCGTGCACTTTCAAGTACTTGTTATTGGCAAACACCCGCTCGTTGGTCTCCAACAAGTGCTGGAAGAACGTGTTGTACTGACAGGCATACAACGAGTTAGTCAAGTTGATCAAAGGCTCCAAGTCTTTGGAGCTCGAGTAGATCGACAAGATCTCAGGAGACGACACAATCTTTTTCTTCAAGTCCACACGCTCCAACGTGAGGATTCCGGAGATGATGGCGTACTGGGCGACTTGCTCGTAGGTACACAATTCCGTGGAGGTAAAGGTGGCCAAACTATCAATCAAGAGCAAGGCAGCCTCCTCGAAATTTCGCGTGGACATATGGTAGATGCCCTGGTATGTTTTATATCTGTTTCGGCGCTCCCAGTCGCCACCCTTCTCGATCAAGGACTCGACCTCCAACAAATGCTTAGCCACATTACGATAGTCGTTGAAGAAAAAGTCTAGTCTCACAAGAGTCAAGAACACATCGATTTTGAGCCCGGTACTCTGAGTGAGCGTGAGCAACTTGGTGTATGTGGTTTCAGCGTTGGCACGGTCAACAATCCGTGTGTAGTACTCGGCAAGCTCAGTGACGCTCTGTACCAAGTCAATATCAGTCTCCTCCTCGCTTTCAGCCTGCAGGATCTTGGCCTCAAGAGCAGCAATTTCCTCTGTGTTTTTGGCAGAAAGTTCGTTGAGTAAGGTTTCGTCCAATGGAAAGAGTTTGGGGTACTCTGTGGTCAAGTACTTGTAGTAAGGCGCCAAGTGGTGCTCTTTGATTGCGACAAGGATTTCGGCCTTGATCTCGCCAGCGTTACTGGGGCCTTGTAGCAAAAGGAATTGCTTTTCCGACAATCTGTAGTCGGGGATGGTGGGCACGTCCGATTCGAATTCAGCCATGGCGTACGGTTTATGGTGTGAGTGAGGTGAGTTGGTGGCCAAAGGCGAGGACCCGCACCCGTACACCTCAGACATCCGTACACCTTTTCCAGATCCAGCAGGCCTATCTTCAAGCCCACACTTTATTGGTTTCCATACTTCTTTCATAATCCATTTGCTTCATATCTAATTCCTTTATAATTTGATGACTTTATTGTACTACCCCTAAGTAATACTTTCCCTACTTCTGTTTTCAATATTTTACTACCTCAATATTTGCTACCTCTACTACTTCCACTTTACTCTTCTGGTGTGAAAGTTATGCTAGTACTAAGAAGACTACTACTATTAGTACTGGTAAGTATTCTAGTCATCTCTAACACCTATAGTAATGTTTCGGTTGGTGGCTTATAAGGAAGGAGATGTGCACTACTTATATATATACCATGTCCGGCATATACGCTACCTGTAATACCCACATCTATGTGAAGACGGTATCAAGTTGGTGTGCAGCCAGACTGATACAGAGTGTCTGACAATGGAATTGTCACAGAATTATTTGTTTAATCAGTGTAGATTCTTATATCCTGTGGTAATCGTAGTAGTAGAGAGCTACCTAGGGATCTAACAAGTACCATTACCTCTACAGGTGTATTAGTTCTACGGACTATTTCTACTACTTCTACTTCTACTACTTCTATACTCAATAACTCAGCTTATTACCCAAACAAAACCTTCTTATAGAATTTGCTTTGTTCTTTTTTCGAATTAGTGGAGACTAAAAGTAATTCCAAGTGTGAGTGTTCCAATGGCGGGGAACAGTAGCTCAAGCTCTACTGCGCAGTACCCACAGTCTCTAGTGCACTCAATAACCAGACCCAAAGCACCAAGACATGGTGCCCATTCCACCCTCCTAATTATGTGCTGTAAATCATGTGCTAGATATTTTGTGCTAGACGTTTTTTGTTAAATAAGATTATATCAATTATATGCTGGAGAATATGAGCTGATCTTCATTCCATATTTATGGCCTGGTTCTCCTCTTGGCCCTCGTCTTGGCCGTTCTCACTGCAGGGTGTCAGTATCTCGGGAAAGGTGCGAAAGTCTCATGCATGGGAAATGCGGGGAAGACCGCATAGAAAACAAGCTTAAAAAGTCTAAATCGTGAATCTGCATCTCCTCCTTCTTCTTCTCCAGTATGACTTCAGTGAAAGACGATATCCCGGCCATTTTCTTAGACAAGATTTCGCCTCGCGGCTTGGAGGCTATTCAGAAGACCAAGGACTTTGTCAATGACTATTGTATCCCCGCAGACCAAGTGTATTTGGACCAAATGCCCGACGATCCGGCCAAGCGTTGGGACCAGGTCCCTCCTATTGTAGACAAGCTCAGAGCAAAAGCTCGTCTGTTGGGTCTTTGGAATATGTTTCTCTCCAAGGCTTATGCTGAGGGAGGAGGCTACACCAATTTGGAATACGGCCTCATGGCCGAGTACTTGGGCCGTTCGCTTATTGCTCCAATGGCAACAAATACAAATGCTCCTGATACAGGAAACATGGAGATTTTTGCTAAGTACGGGTCTGCAGAGCAGAAGAAAAAGTGGTTGCAGCCACTCCTCGATGGAAAGATCCGTTCGGCCTTCTTGATGACGGAGAAAGGAACTTCATCTTCCAATGCTTTGAATATTTCCTGCTCGGCCAAGGTCAACGAAAAGGGTAATTATGTTCTCAATGGCGTCAAGTGGTTTGCTTCCGGTGCTGGTGACCCCCATTGCAGTGTATGGTTGGTCATGTGTAAGACTGATGAGGGGAAACACCCTTATTTGAACCACTCTGTATTGGTGATTGATTCGAAAAAAGCCCTCAAGTCTGGAAAGGCCCGTTTGATCAGACCTTTAACTGTTTTTGGCTACGATGATGCGCCCCATGGCCATTGTGAGGTGGTGTTCGATAACTTCGAGGTTCCAGACGAGGACCGGGGCCAGGAGATCTTGTATAAGAAATCCAGAGGGTTTCAGATCATCCAATCCAGATTAGGCCCGGGAAGAATCCACCATTGTATGAGAACCATTGGTGTGGGTGAGCAGGCCTTGTTGAAAGTAGCCCATCGGGCCAACCACAGGCTTATTTTCGGACAGCCTCTTAACAAGAAAGAGTCCTTTTTGAATGCTTTTGCTCAGTTCAAAATCGACATTGAAAAGTGCAGACTTCTTGTGTTGAATGCCGCTCACCAGATTGACCTTGGAGGAGCTAAAAGTGCCATGAAGGAAATCGCCATGGCCAAGATCGAGACCCCAAGAACCATCTTGGCCTTATTGGACTGGGGTATTCAAATGTTCGGAGCAGAAGGTGTTTCTCAAGATACAGAGTTGGCTAGAGCATATGCCATGACCAGAACCTTAAGTATCGCGGACGGGCCGGATGAAGCACATTTGGGGCAATTGGCCAGAAACGAGTACAAGAAGTTTCCATTGGTGGACGAGTACTACAACAACTTGGACAAGAGAGTGGTGGAGATTGCGAAATTGTAGTGCAACTTCTAAGCAGCTACATGGAGCAGGAGCTTTCATGGGAGTATCGTTAGCATCTATGCAGAAATAAAAAAATATATGTTACAATTGTTTTAGTACAAGTCCGCTTTAACAAAGTCATGGACGAGACCACGCTTCAAGTAGTTCTTAGCCTTTATGCTCTCCTCCTTGACCCTCTCCTGCTGGAGACGCTTGAGCTCTTTGTCCGCTTCCTGGAAAGAGACCTGCTCTCTTTCGTAGAGGTGGTCATCCTCATGATCTATATCTAGTTCACCAAGCATCACAACGTTCTCTCCTCTGACCATGAACACGCCAATGGGCACCTCTGCAAATCTCTCCGGACTGTTCTCGTCCTTCTTGGGCAAGTATATTCTTTCTATAGTGTCTTGTAAAACCAAATTGGCAAATTGATCGAATGTCCGCAAGATTCCAAACACATTTCTGCCGTCCCTTAAGGAGACGAAGATCTTACGGTCGACAGAGCCCACAATGGCTGCTGCCGTAGTGAAAGCATAAGACTCCAAGTATAAGTCCTCAGCATTGGAGGTGGTGGAGTCGGAGCCTGTGCCGCTCTGTTCTCGCTGGGACCCTTGACTATGTGATTGGCGCGGGAACTGCGCCTCGTCTTGCGCTATAGCCGACATTCTCTGGATACGGCTTATTATTTGTCGTTGGCTGGGGTTGAGAGGTTGATTTTTTCATGCGACCGAACTGGTGCGCGCACGCCCTTTGACAGGACCCTAACATATACCATGCCCGGAAAAATGGTTTGGGCTTACAAGATTTTTTTTAGTTTTGGGTGTTTTTTCTATAGATTACGTGTTTAAGCCTACTTTTGATGCATACTTAGTAAGTACGGGTTTCAGGTGTGATCAGAGGTCTCAGTGTATTGCCAGTATGAGCATGACAGAAGTAAATGCCATTAGCACCAGTAGCAATATCACCAATAGCAAATGTCCTATATGGACATCTTCTGTATAGGCACTTATGAGGATCCAATCTAAATCTCTTAACATAGTATAGCTTCAAAAAAATTGAAAAAAATTAAAAATAAAAATTTACTTGTCAGTTTGGTATCATACATTTGAGTATGGGTTGGACCTGCTTGATATTGATTTTTCTACCTTTAATTGCGGGAATTGGCAAGCTATGAAGTAACTGCAAAATGCGATTACTAGTCCACTATGAACACGTTAAATGGCAAATCAAAAAAAAGAAATAATCCAAAAGTATCTAATGACATTTCTTAAACCACTCCATCCACTAAAAAAATGATATTACCAAAAAGTAAATCGTTATTGTAACCTGTCCACACCATGGTGCACCCGAAAAACCCATGCCTCAACGCTATTCGCGATGAGATCATCTCGCCTACTACACACCCATGTCTTTCTACCGGTACAAGGATTACATAGAAGAGGGCGACCTTGTGCTTGCGTTTGTGAGTAGAGGTTTGATCAAGCCCATCACCGTCAAGAAAGGCGAGCTTCTCAATACTCGGTTTGGAAACTTCGACCATGACAGAATGATAGGCATGAAGTATGGTACGCAGATGGGAGGTTTGAAGGACAGAGGGTTCGTCCACCTCCTCCATCCCAGCCCCGAGTTATGGACGGTTTCGTTACCACATAGAACCCAGATCGTATATACACCAGACTCGTCCTATATCATCCAGAGATTGGGCATCACCAGTGGGTCCAGAGTCATCGAGGCCGGTACAGGCTCAGCTTCATTCACGCATGCATTCGCCCGGACCTTGAGTGACGAGGGCCGGCTTTTCACATACGAATTCCACGAGCCTCGGTTCTTGGAGGCCCAGCGAGAATTACAAGAACATGGTCTCTTGGATAACAATGTACTCATTACCCATCGCGATGTATGTCACGATGGCTTTGAAATCGACAACCTCCCGGAGAAGTTCGCCAAAAAGAACGGACTATCCTGTGATGCAGTGTTTCTCGATTTGCCTGCTCCATGGACGGCCATCCCCAACTTGCCGTCCGTGATATCACAAGATTCCAGGGTCGGTATTTGTTGTTTCAGTCCATGCATTGAGCAAGTAGACAAGACAATCGAGGCGTTGGAGCAAAACGGCTGGACAGACATTGAAATGGTGGAGATTGCTGGCCGTAGGTGGGAGGCCCGGAAGGAAATGGTGCGTGATGTTCACGACGTTATAAAGCGGTTGAAACAAATCCAAGGTAGAAAGTCTCAAGGCATAGAAGGCAGAAGACAAGTCAAAATAGAAGAGAATGGCGATTCGGCGACTCCAGAAGCCGTCAAGCGGTCTGCGTCCGAGCTCGAGGCCGAATCGCTGCCCGAACCAAGTACGGTTTACGAGAAGATGCCTAAATTCAACCCATTCGGGAAGGGAATTCGGGTCAAAGAGGGAGACGAGCAGTTCCAGTGGAAGCAAGTCACCAAGATTGAGTCGGAGATCAAGACCCACACGTCATATCTTACGTTCGCATACCATGTTCCTACGATTCAGGGATAGACAATATTATAATTTTTAGCTTATGAAGTGTCTATATGTGTAATCCCAAGTGCCAGTAGTATCGCAGTGGAGCTATGCTCGGGGCCTGCATGCAGCACCCCACCTATCTCAAATGTTGCGCCTCAACGACTCCTATAGACTACACCAAACAACATGAACGAGGCGCCAATTGGTATGTAAAGAGCCATATGCTCAAATATTTTATCATTGTCTTTTGCTGTCTTTCGTGCGGCTCAAAACCCATTCTCTTTCAAACATACTAACTATTAGTTCTTGACCAAGGTACAGGTTTTGTTAAAATAGGAAGGGCTGGTACCAACTTCCCCGACTACACATTCCCATCTTTGGTGGGCAGACCGATCTTGCGGGCTGAAGAAAGGAACACTTTGGTCCCGGACAACATTGAGATCAAGGATATTATGTGTGGTTCTGAGGCCAGTGAGGTCAGATCTTTGTTGCAGATATCCTACCCCATGGAGAATGGTATCATCAAAAACTGGGAGGACATGGAGCATTTGTGGGACTATGCTTTTTATGAGCGAATGAAACTCCAGACTCAGGATAAGAAAATCTTATTGACGGAGCCTCCCATGAATCCTTTAAAGAATAGAGAGACCATGTGCGACGTTATGTTTGAAAAGTACCAGTTTGGCGGAGTATACGTCGCCATCCAAGCTGTTTTGGCCTTGTATGCTCAAGGTTTGAGTTCCGGAGTGGTTGTGGACTCCGGTGATGGTGTTACTCACATTGTGCCAGTGTATGAGTCGGTGGTGTTGAACCACTTGACCAAGAGATTGGACGTTGCGGGCCGTGACGTGACCCGGAACTTGATCAACTTGTTGTTGCGCCGTGGATATGCATTCAACCGTACTGCTGATTTCGAGACGGTTCGTCAAATCAAAGAAAAGCTTTGTTATGTGTCTTGCGATTTGGCATTGGATGCCAAGTTGGCAAATGAAACAACTACTTTGGTCGAGTCCTACGAATTGCCTGATGGCCGTGTGATCAAGGTTGGCTCCGAGAGATTCGAGGCTCCCGAGTGCTTGTTCCAGCCAAACTTGGTGGATGTTGAACAAGCTGGTGTGGGTGAGACTTTATTCAACACTATTCAATCTGCAGATGTCGACATCAGATCATCTTTGTTCAAGGCCATTGTCTTATCTGGTGGTTCTTCCATGTACCCGGGCTTGCCTTCGAGATTGGAAAAGGAAATGAAGCAGTTGTGGTTGACGAGAGTGTTGCATGGAGATGCATCCAGGTTAGATAAATTCAAGGTCAGAATCGAAGATCCTCCAAGGAGGAGACACATGGTTTTCATTGGAGGTGCAGTTTTGGCCAACATCATGGCCGAGAAAGACCACATGTGGATATCCAAGCAGGAATGGGAGGAGCAGGGCTCAAGAGTTTTGGAAAAGTTGGGCCCCCGCTAATACAGCCTAGAATCTCAAAATACATATAAAGTTCGACGTTACTACTTGTTGTAATACCAATAATACGTGCAATATGTATTGTTCATGCAAAATTTAAGTCCTCTATTTGCTTGAGGACAGTGTCAACGAGTTTATCGTATATCTCATCAGTAAGATTGCCAGAATCTTTACTGTTGTATCCATAATTGACCGCAGAATATACCAAATCCTTCAAGAATGCTTTATTCACGGCCTTGGGCTTCAAAAAATCACAGTTGAGACACTCCTCCACGGTCCATCTATTATTAGGGTTTCTTTCCAAGCATTTGCGCATTAGAATAATTGAGCTCTGGGGGACCCGGTTTCCGTCTATACCTTTGCTGGAGAATTGTATCTCGACCATGGGATTCATTATAGCCATAATCCTTTGTTGGCCAGAGAAGGCACCATAAGGCGGACGACCATAGATCATCTGATATATGATGCATCCACAGGACCAGATATCTGATGGCTGGCCCACTTTCCAGAACGACGATGACTTGTTCATACTGGCCCCACCGCTTGCCTCAATCAAAGCTTCTGGTGCCATGTAATTAGGTGTTCCGATTTGAGACTGGCGATAAATGTTGGCCGTATGGTCTGGGACAGCGTTAGCAATGCCAAAATCAATTATTTTCAAAGTCCCCCTGACGAAAAGAAAGTTCGCTGGTTTCAAATCGCTGTGCACAATGCCTGCCCTATGAACAGCTTGAACACACCGAAGAACTTCAGTGGCATGGAAGCGCACAAAATTCATATCCAAACTTTTTCCAGAAGCAAGCTTGTTGGATAAGACATGGGCTAAGTCGAGATCGCCACACTCCATCACCAAGTAAATGGACCCTTCGCTCACAGCATGGTCGAGTAGGGACACTACTCGGCTGTCATCCCTCAACTTCTTCAAGAGATCAATCTCACCTTTGAAGCCTTTCACGCATGCTTCGTCAAATTGGTCGAAAGAAACCTTTTTGATGGCATACACCTTCTTGTCTGTGAGAGAGCGAACCTTGTAGACCTTGGAGGAACCTCCTCTGCCCAAAAGCTCTAGCTTCTCATACTGGGTAGAGTTGACGTAGATGACTTTTCTCCGGTTGGGATCTTCGTTAAGAACATGTGGGTCGTATTGCCGCTTTCTTGAACCCATAGCGGATGAGGGCACAGGGGTGATTGTTGCACTCGCAGGAGGTGCTTTACTTTCCACCGGAACGGGCAAAGGGGACTTGGGGTTTCTTGGTTTCCTAAAATCGGTAGGCTTTTCAGCGTTCAAGTATTGAGGAGACTTTTCGTTAAGTGGAGCACGTGAACTCGAATCAAAAGCCGTTAATGAATGTGACACTTCTGACTGGCGGCTCGAGACCAGGAACCGGTTGCTTGAATTCTGACCAAGCTCAGATAAATGAGGCGATCTATTCTTAAGTCTTTCTAAACTCTTGAAGAACTCAGAATTACCAGAAACGGCTCGTTTGGCTGGAGATTCACTCAGGACGATGCTATCAGAGACACTTCTATAGCTGTGGTCTCCGTTTGACAGCCGCAGTGATTTATAATCACGGATATGATCTGAAAGTTTGGACATCTCCGAAACGCTTGAAAAATTGCCAGTTCGAGGATCAGGATCCAGTGATTCATGACTATGCGAGTGTTCGTCGGTATCCTTGGAACCAGTACGCAGGTCATCCTTCTCGGAAAAATCCAGAAGCTTTTTCTGTTCGAGTTCAACATCAGAAGCCCTTTTCGGAGGTCCCAAGGATTTGAAGCGGCGTGAAAGCCGGGATCGCTTGACTTGTTTAGTAGCAGTCAAGGCCGGTGCGGACCCACCAGGGGCAGCAGGAGTCGCAATGCTGGAATTATCTAGGGGGATAGAAGAGTCTCTTTTGGAGGTTGTTGAGGAGGACTCTAACCGTAGATGAGAATCTTTTGCATCCAGGAAGTGGTCGGAGGAATAAGATGCAGAGAGATTTCCAGCGTTGCGGGGACTCCCCGTGTGCGTGGTGATGCTATTAGGATTTGTATTGCTGAGGTTGGGATTGCTGATGCTGGAGTTAATGTTTGCGTGGCTTATATTGGAGAGGTCTGACACATTACTGTTGGAAGTGACATTGCTAGTATTCGCAACGGTAGAACTGGAGGAACCCTCCTGCGGTAGGATCTGATTTTTCGATGCAGGTGAGGAGTTCAATGGCGACTTTTCGGAAACATCTTGGAAATGCACGGACAACTTTGTTTTGAGAGACGACCTGAGCGGTTCTTCAGCGTGGTTTCGGAGCAGGTCCCCTAGAAGGGCTATGCCGTATGCACTCAAGGCAGGAGGAGCAAAGGTGTTGTCTTCCTCATGCGGGAGAATATGGTTCTGAGCAAGCCCATAGTCTTGCCGGATGTGCTCTTGGAGAGGTAGAGAGCCCCCGGGTTGTGGATCCATACGATAAAGAATTTGGCTGGTGTCCTGTGTTAACTAAGCCCGCGATGAAGATTGTAAACAAGTAGGCTTGCGGTGCACGGGTGTAAAGACGCGCTCAAGGCCAGTAGGAGTAGATAGCCGAGAGTGTGTGAGCCCAAGATCGTGTATATACACGATACCATGTGAATATGATCGCCAAAATCAAATTCCTATAATTGATAGATTCCTGTATATATGAAAAGCCCTAATTTGTTATCAAAAAAAAAATCTATTTTGGGTTAAGGAGTCGCTATTGGGTTGCCTTGCCAAGGCCCATGTACTGGTACTAATGTGTATTTCGCCGTGAAATCGCGTGCCAGTAATAAAAATGTAAAGCTTGATACCAAGTTATCTCGCACGCTACCACGCCAACCTTAAATAAGATTTCAATATAATAATTTTGAATATTAGCTAATGACCAGAGTATTTGATTACTTGGTTACTTGAGGATCTGATTACCTCGAATTATTTTTATTACTTGGTTATTTGGCATGTGGTAGACTCTGGTGACTACAACTGGCTTGGATTGGATCCACGTTTTTTCGCCTATTGTCTCGTTTTTAAGCGCATCTGCATGCGTCCGTGTGCTTGTCGGGGCCGCATTGCTGCAAACACTAGTCATTAAAGCTGACCATGTAGTACACGTGATCATGTCTTTCAGATCCTTGGGCTCTTATTTAGATGGATTAGGCTGAAACTGGTAATGTTCAGAAGTCAAGCGTCACAGGGGCTTTTTCTGTGTACACATATATAACGTCGCCAGTATTCTGGTGAACCTACCCTCATACAAAACATCGCACCAAAAAGCGCACATTATCTGTTGGACTTTGCCATTCCTACTTGCATAATCAGGAACGGCTATGTCATTGTTCTCCAATAACTCCAAAAGCTTTGGAACTGTAGTACTCATTGCTGATTCTTATGTTCTTAGTGGTGCTACTAATCTGCACTAGGAAATCCGTGATATTCTGGTCACTAGTGATACCGCTCAACCGCTCTATTTTCACCTTGGACTCCTTGCTCCGGCACCGACTTAATCCCTTGTCTGAAGTCAAACCTGATAACTCCTGACGCCAAGACCCAGTTATAATACTAGTCTACACATATAAATCCCTCGAAACCTTAAGAGGCTTGTCCTATTCCTCTGTACTGCATGTATCACATTACCTGCATACACGAGTCAGCACTGTTGAGCTTTACTACCCAAGCTCTTAATCTGGAACGATTATGTCATTGGTCCCCAATGACATCATAACTTCTATTCTTATCTGTATCTAAACTATACTAAGAACTCTCATAATCACAACGTCGTCTCTTATTCCGTTGGTTCTAGTGTTACCGCCCGCTCCCTTTTCCGCGGGACGTCGTCCACTCTTCGTCTATTCCTGCATATCACTGTTTCATCTGTCCTGCTTACATGCAGTCACATGGAACATGCAGTACATCAGAGATGTACTGATTCCTCATGTTCCAACAAGCACATCTCACATATTCAACATTTATCACCTATCCATCACCTCTTCCATGAGCAATTTCACACGCCAAGTCTCCTTCGAGGTGGCATACGCCCCCGCCAAGATCACCAAATGGAAGTCGTCTCGGACCGGCTTGCAGTTGGTGTACATTGACCACCCGTCGCCAATAGTACAGGGCCATTTTGCTGTGGCAACAGAGATTGCAAACGACTCGGGATGCCCGCATACCTTGGAGCACTTAGTGTTCATGGGCTCCAAGAAGTACCCTTACAAAGGCCTCTTGGATAGTTTGAGCAGCCGATTTTTCTCCTCCACCAATGCATGGACTAGTGTTGACCAGACTGTGTACACTCTCAATACTGCTGGCTGGGAGGGTTTCAAAACATTACTTCCCATTTACTTGGACCACTTGTTCAACCCAACACTTACCGACGAAGCTTGCTTAACGGAAGTGTACCATATCGACGGGAAGGGAAAGGAGAAGGGTGTGGTCTTTTCAGAAATGCAGGGTGTAGAAACCCAGAGCTGGTTCATTGCCTATATGAACTTGCAGAAATCTATGTATGCCAAGAACTCGGGTTACTCTTCCGAAACCGGTGGTCTCATGTCAGAATTGCGCAGTTTGACTAACGATCAGATTCGTGACTTCCACCACCAAATGTACCGTCCAAACAACGTCTGTGTTGTTATCAGCGGAACCATGGACGAAGGCGAGCTCTTGAAGGTCATGTCTGACTTTGATGACCAACTCGCTCCAACCACCATCAAAAAGAGACCTTTCGTGGACTCCGTGCCCGACTTGCCTCTCCAGAAAAAGATTGTTACCAAGGCCACGTTCCCCGATGAGGATGAGTCCATGGGCGAATTCAATATCGCATGGATTGGACCCGACTGCACCGACGTTCTTAGCAATGTGGCAGTGGATATGGTGGGCGCATATCTTGCTGACTCTCCAATCTCCGTATTGAACAAGAACTTGGTGGAGATCAAAAAGCCATTATCCACCGAAATTGTATATGGTACCGACAACTTCATTCGGACGGCCTTCATGTTTTCCGTCGGAGGAGTTCCTACTGAGTCCTTGGAATTTGTGGATAGCGAGGTTCAACGTTTGATTCACGAACAAACCATTCCATCCAACTTCGACTTGAAACTCATGAGACAAGTCATCAGGCAACAAAGATTGAAGCATATTGCCCACACCGAGAAAAATCCTTCCGACTTCTCCAATTTTGCTATCCTGGACTTCATCTACGGCAAAGAGGATGGGTCAAGTTTAGTTGCTTGGGCAAGCGATTTGAAAGAGTACAATGTACTTGCCCAATGGACAACTGAACAGTGGTGTGAATTCATCAAAGAAAATTTTGTTAACAACAAATCGGCCACCAGCTTGGCTGAACCTTCTCAGAAGTTGAACAAGCAAATGAAGAAAGACGACAAAGAACGTCTCAAGGCGATCAGGGAAAAGTATGGTCCTGATGGGTTGGCTGAGTTGGCCGAAAAACTCGAGCTGGCAAAGAAGAAGAATGATACCCCTATTCCAGATGAATTATTGACTCAGTTTGGAAAGCCAGATCCCTCCAATATTCAGTTCATCAAAACTGACTCCTACAGAGCTGGCTCCAACAATGATGACTATTCTGACTACAAAACATCTGGTGTAATGTTCGAGAATATCAAGAAAGATGGAGTGGAAAATTTGCCTTTATACTTGCACTACCAGGACTACAAGTCGAACTTTGCCACGGTGCACTTGGTGATGTCTCCTGAGCATGTTCCAGCCCCTCTCTTGAAATACTTTTCTTTGATTGAGGAGATTTTCTCATTATCTATTCAACTTCCAAATGGAGATTACTTACCATATGACGAGGTTGTTTCTCAAATCAATGAGGACCTTATTGAGTTCGAATTTGATAACGGCATTGAAGACCAATTTACAGAACTTGCTGGCGTCAAAATTATGTTCGAAACAGAGAAGTATGACAAGGCAATCCAATGGTTGATCAATGTTATGAAGTACTCTGTATTTGAGAAAGAGCGTACCAAGGTTCTCATCGAGAAGATCATCAACTCATTGCCAGAAAAGAAGAGAGGAGACGAGCACATGATGTACTCGATGAAATACAAGAATGTTTACAACGACTCGTCACTTAAAAAGGCACAGGATTCCATCAACACAGAGGAGTTTTACAAGGAATTGCTCCAGAAGTGTAACAATGGAAAGTTCGATGAAATCAAACAAGATCTTGACAAGATCCGTGAGTGCTTGTTTAATGTATCAAACATGAAGGTTTTCGTGGTGGGTGGATGCTCTAAGTTGGAGAAGCCTGTTTCGTCTTGGAAAAACTTCACAGAGGAGTTCTCAAGCTCGTCATCTGCAGCAGGATTCTCACTTTCAGAATTCCCTAGGTCATTCCAATATAAGAGCAACATTGGTAAGGAATGCTCTAAAAAAGCCTTCATACTTCCAAGACCAGCTAGTGACAGTTCTTACTTGATTGCAGTGACCCCGATCCCAACCGACTACTTGGACGAGGATATTTTCAAAATAGCTCTTGCTAGCGAATTTTTGGAGGCACCAGAGGGTCCATTTTGGAGAGCAATCAGAGGTACTGGGCTTGCATACGGAGCTAACGTCAAGAGGTTGGTTGAATCTGGATATTTATCCTTCAGTGTCTACAGAGGAGCGGACAGTCAGCAATCATGGATTGTGGCCAAAGACCTCATTACAAAATACGCCAATGGTGAACTTGAAATCGACCAAATCAGTCTTGATAACTCCGTCGCAGCTATTGTTAGCTCTTTGGCCAATAACGAGGGCAACAACTACGACGCAGGAATGAACAGTATCATTGATACGATTTTCAAGAAGAGAGGATCTCGTTATATCGATCTTTTCTTGGCCAAGTTGAACTCCTTCACCAAAAACGATATCATCTACGTCTTAAAGAAGTACTTCCTCCCATTGTTTACAGCAGAAACCTCCATGGTTTTTACCACAGTACCTGCGGCCAAGTGTCAAAAGTTCAATAACTTTTTGACCTCCCAGGGCTTTGACGTGACCATTGAAGAAATTGCCGTCCAGGGCGGTGAAGACGCTAATGATTATTCCGAAGATGAAGATGATAGTGAAGAGAGTGGAAGTGAAGAGAGTGGAAGTGAAGAGAGTGGAAGTAAAGAGAGTGGAAGTGAAGAGAGTGGAAGTGAAGAGAGTGGCAGTGATGAAAGTGGAAGCGAAACTGATGACAAAGAGTGATTGAAAGTACTTAATCTATATCTATGCTCAAGCAGATGCTTCGCTCATATTGATGGTCTCGAAAGCTTGAGCTTTGGAGTCTTTCGAGTCACTCAAGAGAAACTCAACGTAGGCTGATACCTTTTTGCAAGCAGCCTTTTGGTCCCGCTTCACAGACTTCCACCAGGACTCACTCTGGATACCCTTACAAGCCAACCACTGGGAAATCGAATAGAACCTAAGTTCCCAATCCGAATCCCCAAACTCATTCTTGTAGCGGCCGTATTTGCCTAAATTCCTCTGCTTGTCCCAGTCAAAGTAGTTTGTTTCGGAAGTTCCCTCCACAAAGTTAATCTTGGGTCTATGAATATGAAGGAAGAATACCTTGGGAGCAGCGGGAGTCGAGTCTTGTTTCCGAAACTCTTTGATCAAATCCTTGGTTTTGTGGTTATTTTGGTAGTGTAGCATTCTCAGGTCATGATTCTTGGACTTGAGAAAGGTCTTCCACGCAGTCTCATAAGCATAGGAACTGGTGGGATCATACTGCACAATAGTGGTTTCTTGGAACCTGCCGTCTGCTTGCTCGAACCCAGCCAACCAGGCGTTTTGTCTAACCACATGATATGGTTCGTGGAACACATGTAAGGCTGGAACAAAAGTGTCTCTGTCTCCGGATCCTGGTGAGCCCTGGTATAGAAGAGGCCAGTAATGGGATTTACCGTAGACATTGTAGTATAATGCCAAGATGAAAGACCTAAAGTGCCTGGTTTTCGAGAACACCATTTGTCCTGTTTCAGTAGAGCGAGTATCAGGAAGACCGTCTAAGTCATGGAAATGAACTCCTCCATTACCTTTCTTGGAGTAATCAATGAAATCATCTGAGTTGGAAATTCCTCCCCTTCTCACGACTTGTCCAGATTGGATTCCGGCAATGTCATAATACAATGGCAGGATCGTTCTATGCCAGAGATCAGGCCACAACAAGAACTCAGACTCAAAGTATGCAGAAGAAGTGAGTAACTCGTCAGGGTTGATGAGTGGCATATTGTCTGCATCAAGACAAATAACGTGGTCAAAAGAAGATGCGAGGATACCCATGACCTTGGCTTGGAACTTAGTGATTTTCAATTTCTCCATGATTTCTGCTCCGAGTTCGTTCTGCATGATGACACACTTGAAGTTGAACTTTGAACCCATTTCCTTACAGATGTACTCGTCGTACTCGGAGTTGTCATTGAGAATAAGCTCAATAGGCAATTTAGACCCCAATTCACGGACTTGGATGATCGAGACTAGGGCTCCGGCCGTATATGCACCACCGCCACTGATAATAATGCCCTTTCCATGGAAAATATGTCTTGAGGGAGTTTCCATCAAGCTGAGGTGCTGGAAGATTTTCCCGTGGGACTTCTTAAAGTCGGACATTCTTTCGGAAGAGAGGTGTACTCTGGACAAGTAGTTTTTGTCGTAGATCCTGGGGTCGATAATGAACCCACAGTCATGGATAAGGTTTTCTTTTTCTTCGGTAGTTAATGGACCAAGGGTTGGAGCAGAATCTAAAATCACATTCCGAAGAACAAAGTCAAACCATTTTTTCCGGGATACCACCTCATTAAGTGCACTTTCAACCAGTGCCGAGCCATCAGTTTTAGAAGAATTTATTGAACTTGCAAGATCCAAAAGCGACAACTGCTTGATTGTTTCCATATTATCCTTCAAATACTCAGCAGCCATATTTTCTATCAAGACATAATCCAACTTGTACGTCAGCATGTACTGGAGCGAAAGAGACTTTTCAAGATCTTCCTTGATTCTTTTCTCATAGTTGGGCCGGACTTTAACATCAACCTCTGCTTTCACTTTTCTTTCGATTTCAGGGTATAACTTGTCGTGAAGACTCTTTTTGACTTCGTCCACCAACTCATTTTGCTTTCCCTCCAAAATATCTTTGCGGAGAGACTCGATATATTCACTGGAGAACTCCATGGAGTTGTTGAGTCCCATATTAGTAGGAGCAACCAACTCGGTATTCCGCATGGAGATGTAGATATTAACAAGAAGAATTGTCAAGAGAGTAATGACCACCAAGAGCCTTGGCGATTTTAGCCTGGCCAATACAGACATTTGGGACATTTTGAAATGAGCGTGAAGGAACTATATAATTTTGATGCAAGCAAGTGTATAAACTGCTGCTATATACAGACACTTTTATGGAAGGGTTTGAAAAAGCAGGTGCTCAGAAATGAAAGTTTGGATAAAAAGAGGGGTGAAGAAGCTGCGTCGATCTAAAATGCTTTAGGGCGACCGATAGAAGGCTTGTGCAGGACACTTCGAAGTGGTATGAGGTGGAGCCAGTTCCACCAATAGTGTGTGGGAAGGGTAAAATTCCGTCTTAAAACGGTAAGAAATGTGAGCATATTTTAGAAGCATGGTTAGAAAATCTTGCCTACACCTGCACGAAGCTTATTTAGATTCCTATTGTTCTTTTCTTCTTACATATCTAAATGAACTAGAGGCACTTGTGCAGGACGGGTTCGTAATTTGACATCTTGGCCAGTGCCATAAGACGAGGAAGGATTTAATACTTGAGGAGAAAAAACGTATAAGAGCTAGGGTCACAGGATATAATTAATCTCAGCAGAAAGATTTTTAAACCCTTCACTACCAAAAGGTGGTAATATAAGGTTTTACAGTATGGCGAACCACGTGCGCATTCAAAATACACCCGTGAGATGAAAAACCAGAAAATGGAACCTCGGGGAAAGAAACCTCAAGGTAGGAAGGTAGCAGGGCTCCTAATCCAAAAAAATATATATATCCGTCCGATTCGGAAGACTCTTCACATAAAATATTTATGGGCTAGCGAAGCTTAGTCTGCCTAAATCTATTGTTATGTATGTCTACTATTATATGCAGTCGATGACTTCGTCGAACAATGTGCGCGAATTCTTGACAGATCGTCAGAAAGATCGACAGATCCACACGTCTATGGCCACTCGAAAAAAAGAAACGGTCTGCGCATAAGTACATTGAGCAAGTAAGGATTAGGTAATCAGCATAAAACGAAACAAAACAAAAAGACAAAACAAAAAGACAAAACAAAAAATATTGATAATCTTAAACTAAGTTACCGGTCACGTGATGCAGCTTCCCTTCAACTGCGTTTTTTGTAAAAGGGTACTCTATAGGTTTTGATGTTGAAAAACCGGTAACAAGGTGAGTGCGCTCTGTATCCCCATGGCTTGCAGGGATAGCGCGGTAACAAGCACCTGTTCTTCATATGCACCTGTGGTTACTACAACCGCCGGGAATGTGAAGGAAGACTCCCACATGTTGGAACACGCGACATGTGCCTGATGAACTTGAGAGATCAGTGTTGAACATGTGAGATGTCCTGACCCGTGTGTGCAGGGATGTGTTACCTGCAGTACAGCGGAATTGGATAAAGGGACAAGTCTCATAAGGTTCCGAGGAGTGTATATGTGCAGACGGATAGAATAAACCGGGTCTTGGCGTCATGAGTCATCAAGTTTGACTTTAGACAAGGGATTAACAAGTCCGGTATAGGAGGACGGAATTCAAGGTGACGTGGTATATAAAGAGGGGATCTCGCTCATGGTTGAGGGGATGGAGATAGACCACAAGACAGATATTTTAGTCTATATAAGTTGCACAAGTTAAGAATACAAGAGAAAAGAATAAGCACTACTGTACCAGAATTGTTGACACTCTTGAGAAGAAACAAGGTAAGCGTTCCAGTCTATGCGAGACTTTATGGTAATTCGCAACAATCAGCACATGTGCTGTTGAAAGTGAGCAATGAATGATCATTTCAGGAAAGGAAGGCGCACGCTCATGTGAGTCATAGAGTGTGCTATACTTGCTTCTTGAGGCTATACTTACCTTTCTATATATTAGGAAGGTCCAACTCTCACATCATTCTTGTGTGG
>NKZK01000536.1:235-25946 GCA_002370145.1 [Candida] ipomoeae | reverse complement strand
AGACGCGTCATATGCGTCTAATATAGGTTCAATATTTTATAGAATCTAATTTAACTAGAAATACTAGAGATTCTGACTTGTAGTTAATTTTAACTAGACCCGCAGAATATTTTTTTTATTATACCTTTTCTATTTTTATATCATATACATATGATTAATACTTTATGAATATCGATCTTTTATCTATGTGTCATATTTTTTATATGCTAGTGATTTTTTATAATAATACTACTATATATATAAAAGTAAAAATGTATTTTTTTATAGGATGTAAGGCGCTCTTGGAGATATTATTGTTATATGTACTCAATCTCTAGTCGTTGAACGTTTAGGCATACATTTACATCCTTTAGGTCTACCTTTATGTATATAACCATACACAAAAAAACATCTCAATCAACATTTTTATTCACAGGACCATTTATATTTTTACCATCAAACATGAATCATCATTTATTCATACTTATCCAATTTTCACCTCATATCACCCTAACTTTAATTTTCTATGTAAAGAGGGTGCACAGGGGGATCCACAACCACTATGCTTTCTTCATCTTCAGCCTCATGCTTGACATCATAATCACGGCTGATGAACCTATAGGCTCTGGGGCAATGAGACAACAATTTGACAATTTGACAATTTGAGACACAATTTGAGATGGACAATTTCCCGTGGAAACTGCACCTGAGACGATCTTTGACTGGTGGACCTTGTGGACATATTAATAGAGTCATGCAATATCCAGGAAGATCATATCACATGGTCAATAGATCTGAACCATGTACAATGAACATCGTAAGGCATTCGTTTATGGCAAGTCAGTAATCGCAATAGCACCTTAGCTTACTTTTCCAACATCCCACAATAAACCCGGGTCAACTAAAAGGAAACACTTCATTCCTCATTCCTTGTTTTTCGTTTCTTGTTTTTCGTTTTTTGTTTTTCGTTTCTTGTTCTTCGTTCTTCGGTGGCTACTTTTTGATGAGTTCCTGTGCCAAGGTATTCACCACATTGGCCTCGGCCGATGAACTCATATGCTCTGTTGATGTATCTTCAGTTGGAGTCGTGAGTATCAATCCCGTACTGAATCGAAAATAAGCCCAAATTCACCAATTGAAAGAATGCACCGATTGAAAGAATGGATCATCGGAAGAATACCTTTTTTCCGGGTTCGAGGACAAAACTCTCCGGTGCTGGGACTTATGCCCCGGCTGGGTGCCAAATCCGGAACTACCATGGCCGTGTTGGAGGTGTATATGCACTCGTACACCCCTGTCGAGTTTATCGTTAAAGAAAACCGTGTTTTAACTAACCAGACACTCACGCCAGGGCCCGTGGGGATTTACAAAGACGGATTTGTCTTCGGCCCTAGAACCCCTTCGACTCGCTTTCATTTTGATGATGAAAAAAGGATTCTAGATGGTCCTTTTCACTCATGCACCCTATTTGACCACGAAGTGCGGGGGATTTTGCACGGAGATCCAGCCATTCCCAAAGACCTTTGTTTTGAGGTGGACATTTACCTTTGGCATTATGATAAGATAACTGGAAATGCTTTTGAACCTCATTTCGAGCTTGAGGAAGATAATGACCCACTCGCGGCTCTTGAAACACCAATGGTCTTTCACTTCACCCCGAGCTTGATATACTTTTCAGTGGAGGCCGACACTCGGCTATTCGTGTGTGGGATATCAGAAGCAAGGCCCAGGTCATCGTGCAGGCCATACTAACGATAGAAAGAAAAATCAAACGGATTCAATCGTGTAAGTTCTGAATGGATTCGATTCCGTAAAGAATAATCTGAAACGAATCCAATCATCTGAATTTGAATGGCTTTCCTTAAGCATAATCTGTCCTTCTCGTCTTTACTGTCCTGTCAGAAATTCATGTCACTGTAACCGTGTAGTCGATAAACACTTGGTCAATTCATAACCTGTAGATTTGTTAACGCCAGATCCGCAACGACACTTGCGGCACCAGGAGAACCTGTGATTAACCATGGGGTAATATCCAGTGGATGATTCATACTATAGGACACTGTCCTCATAGTCTCTTCAAGATATTTAATCACTTCAGGAGAAGTGTTTACTTCAGGAGGAGGAGGAGAAGAGTTGTCAGTGTCCATTGAAGTATTATCAATACAAGATCTTTTGGTGGGTCTGGTTCTTGAAGCAATCAGTTTTCGCATCCATGGAATCGTCTCGATTCGTTATATCGGAGTGTTTCAATATCAATCATCAATATTCCATGATATCATCAATCACCAATAGTCCATGGCCGTGTGGTATGGTCCTCCATGGAGTGTACCAATCATCGATCACCAATGTTCCATGGAGTGTACCAATATCATCGATGTCAAGATTGTGATGTGGTGTCGATCTTCCTTTCATCAATCATCGATATTGATATCATTGGTCTCCTATACTCACCGATATTAATATCATTGATCGACTAACATCGATTAACATCGATTACCATCGACCGATATAATCAATTAAAATCGATTAACATCGATTACATCGACTGATATGATCAATTAACATCGATCGATATGATCAATTACATCGATTAACATCGACCGATTGACATCGACCAATTAACATCGACTAAACATTGATCGACTAAAATCGACTAAACATCGATCAATTAACATCGATCGATATGATCAATTAACATCGACCGATATGATCGATTAACATTGACCGATATGATCAATTAACATCGACTAAACATCGACCGATTGACATCGGTCGATTTCAATCGATGAGTACCTCCAAAATCCACCCAGGAAGAGCCGAAATCCACTCGTACATACGTGCACCCGCACCATAATACACACACGAAGGAGACGAGCCCGTCTTGGTCACCAAGTCAAACAACAAATGGTGCAATCCCCGAAGACCATGCGAAGCAAAAGCCCCATTTCCCGGAGTACTTCTCCTCTGGGCCCGTACAAACAGAGCACCATAAATACTCTGCATCTCCGGGTCCCAGCTCCGCACCTCGGCATCACAGATCCCCCTCGTCTTGGGCCCATTATTCGATACCACATTCAAGTTCCCCATGCGAACCTGAGTCACGTAGATCCCCTGCGGCCGCAACTCCTTGGCCAACACCCCGTAGAACTGCTTCATGCACGCCTGGAACATGGCCTCGGGCCCATGGTACGCCAAGCCTAGCGTACTGACAATCGTAGGCACCAAGGCCACGATCCGGGCCCCATGTTCCCGTACACACTCCACGAGGCCCTGGTTGACGAGCCGCGTGCACACACCCATGCGAACCATGACCTTGTCCATGGCTGGTGCGCCCACGTTTTCGAGCGGGCCCACGGGGAAATACAATTGCGGTGGGAACACCACGGCTGCAAGTCGTAATTTGTGCGCCTGGGCTCCTTGAAGGGGTACCACGTCCTCCCTTAAAAAGGCTGCGAATTTGGCTATGCGCATTTCGTACTCGCCATTGCCACTCACGTCCAAATAATAGAGGTCGTCCGTGATGGTGTTGCTATGTACATATTTGGCGTCCTTTTCGTCGAGGATCGTCAAGTACACAATGAAGCCCCTGCGCTCGAAGTCAAGCGCCAAGAGCCGCGTCAATGGCTCCGTGGGCGACCCGACAACCAACACCACTTCACAGCGGGCGCCGTTGGCGAGTTTGCGTGCCCGGCGCTTGGGGGCGGGTTTGGAGGCAAAAATGGCTGCTTTTCGCCGGTAAAAAATGGCTGCAGCCGCCAATCCCGACACTAAGATAAATGCCAGCTGGAACCGGTGGTTTTGGATTCGGCCCATGATTTTGTCCATGATTGAAGGCGAGATCTGCGACGGAGGCGTCTTTTCCCCTCGAAGAGAGCTCAAGACAGAGACTAGCGCTTCGGGACTGGGGAGTTTTTGCAGCTGGCTGGCTACAAAGTCGGACGCAACATCGTACGATGTGCGTAGAAAGTCTACGGTTGCCAGAACAGGTTCCGCCACCATGGTAGGAGAATTAGGAGGTGTTGAGGAAGAGAGTGGTAGGTGAAGGGGAGTGCGAAGACGGGTTGAAATCTGGGGAATTGCGAGATATCCTTAAAGGTCNGAAGGGGAGTGCGAAGACGGGTTGAAATCTGGGGAATTGCGAGATATCCTTAAAGGTCAAAAAAATTGCTGGTCCCAGGAATCGAACCTGGGTTTGTTCGGCCACAACGAACTGTACTAACCACTATACGAGACCAGCATTTCTGGGATTTCAAAATTGCAAAAATACCAAGTCTGGGAGTAAAAACGTTTGTCTATGGAGAAGATAAACTTGACTCATTAGTGGTTTCAGAATGTATGTTCAAGAATGTTCAGTAAATGTTTCAGTTTGTTCAGTAAATGTTTCAGTTTGTTCAGTATTGAGTTTGTTTAGTTTGTTCAGTGTTCAATGTTTTGGGAATACAGACTCTAAATGTTAACTCTTAACTATAAATGAAATGACTTTTACTCGCTCTCTCTGGCATACTCCTTGTACATGTCGGCGTCGGGAATGGCACCGCAGATGGTCTCCACCATGATTCCCGTCACCAAGTAAGGATCTATGTTGGATCCTGGTCTTCTGTCTTCGAAGTAACCGTGGCCTTCCTTGGCAACGGATCTTGGGATTCTCACCGACGCACCTCTGTTGGCCACTCCCGAGGAGAAAGCGTCCATACAAGCGGTTTCATGACGGCCCGTCAATCTCATGTCGTTATTGGAACCATAAAGCGTCAAGTGCTCCTTGTGTCTCTTGGCCAACTTGCCCAAAGCATCCTCAATGTATTTCATACCGCCAGCTTCTCTCATAGACTTGGTGGACACGTTGGTATGGCAACCAGCACCATTCCAATCGCCGGCCAAAGGCTTGGGGTGGAACGAGATCACGACGCCAAACTCCTCTGCAACTCTATGCAAGAGGAACCGGGCCATCCACAACTCGTCTCCCATGCTGATACCCACGCAGGGACCCACCTGGAACTCCCACTGCGAAGGCATCACCTCGGCGTTGACACCGGAGATTTTGATGCCGGCATACAAGCAGGCTCTGTAATGGGCCTCCACCACGTCTCTGGCGTAGACCTTTCCGGTACCGACACCACAGTAGTAAGGGCCTTGAGGAGCGGGGAAACCACCCTTGGGCCATGCGTACACATCGCCGTACCGGTCAAACAAGGTGTACTCCTGCTCCAAACCAAACCACACCTCCTCGTCTTCATGTGCCGACATGAGCTTGGCACACTCGTGTCTGTGGTTGAACTTGTTGGGAGTACCGTCGTTGTTCCAGCACTCGGTCAACACAATGATGTTGTCACCCTTTCTGAAAGGATCAGGGTAGAAGGCCACAGGACGGAGGTACACATCCGAATCGTGGCCTGGGGCCTGTTCGGTGGACGATCCGTCAAAGTTCCACTCGGGCAAGTCGTTAAGGTTATCGGGCTTCTTCTGGAGCGTTCTGCACTTGGATCTCATGTTTCCTTCCGAGTCGATCCACACGTATTCAGCGAGCACGGATCCCCTCTGGTCCAAGTCCAAATACTTGGCCAAGATGGCGGTTTGTTCTGTGATAGCAACCATAATGCAGTAGGAAAGATTAAGAATCAGACAACAGGATCAGAAGTAGGAACTTCGGATGAGGATGTTGCAAAAGGGGGGGTGATTCCAAAAAGTAAAAAAAAAAGTCAAAGAATTCGGACTTGGAATTCTCAAAGTGACACTTGAAGTTGTTTGTGGTTCAGACCTCAAATAAGTGGGAAAGCGTGCGGACCCCCCAGGTTATATATAGTGCCAGGGGGTGCGATAATGCAGTGTAGGAAAGGCGGTGGGCGAGGGAAAAGCATAAGAGCAAGGCCGCGGGAGCGCATGCGGCGGCGCCCGCCTGCAGTACACCGCGGTATTATCTGCAGAAGCGCAGGACATTGCCAGCAGGACACCCGTCGCAAAGGGTAAAAAGAGGCCGCGGCACGGGATATTATTGGAACTGATAGCGGGCCCCTGTGGTATCCGAACCGCTGCAAATGTTCCGCGCGCGCGCCCGCTCGCTCGGCCTTATGGACCCCTCTCCTATCGGGAGTGACTAATGTCCCGATCGGGTTGCTTCCTCCTCCACTTGCCTGGCCATAATTTCTGGCAGCCTAAACTGTGCCTCCAGTTCTTTGACTGCCCAAAGTTCCAAAATTCTCCTGGACTTGTCCAAAGTGTTTTCAGCAAAATCCTCCCCAAATTATTTCCAGCCAAATTCTTTCCAGCCAAATTGTTTCCAGCGCAAATTGTTTCCAGCGCAAATTCCGTTGTGCTGGGCTTTCATTGGCCCATTTGTTGATTTTTTTGCTGGTCCCTTTTGAATCCCATTTGGTCTTTTTGATCACATTTCTCCTTTTTGCCGAGCCACGTGATTCACTTAGACTTGCACTGCGAGGATCACGAATATACCCGAAACGAACCCAGGAATTGGTTCATCCATTTCTCCTTCCAATAGCTCTTAATTTTTTTTCTCTTCCATTTGCTCTTAATCCTTTTTTTTTCTTCTTTAATTTATTCCCCTTTTCGTATTCCCCTTTGTTTGGTTCCTCCCCGTACTTTTCTGCTTTAGGAATCGGATGCTTCTATTTTGGTGTGGTTTCTGTTTCGGGTTGGATTTCTGTTTTGGTTTCTTTTTTGCGCGACTTTTCTGATTAGCCTGCCTTTATCGCATGGACTGCACACAAGAAGGGTCCTCCACATTGTCATGTGACGCCAAGGGCGGCTCTTTTGGGTTTTAGCATTGTTTCTGGCTCTAGGTAACCTTATTCTGGAGATCTAATTTTGCCTCCGAGGCACTGACCCCGTAAATAACTCCGCGCCGCTTTGAGCTTCTTTTTGAGGCACATGCGCTCGGAGTTCCAGTGAGTTTCTCACGCGAAGAGTCACCCGGCTCTGGGTGCAGGAAAGGCCTGGCCCCATTGCTTTCTTTTTTTTTCTTCGCCTGACCGGTCGCCTGACTATTTGCTTGACCGCCTGCACAAAAGACCCGGGCCCTTGCTTTTTGCTTTGCTTCCACACCCACTTCTTTTCTATTTCCTGTTTGTTTCTTATATTCCACCTCTTGCCTTTTTGGGTTTGGAGCATTTGTCGTGCTGACCTCATGACCATATTTCGAGCACTGCGCTAACACGGATGCACGGCCTGCATGCGGCTCTTATCCGCCAATGGAGCGCGGGTTAAATCTAATCGCAAATGTCGCCGTCGTGATTCCGATCGCATACGTTTTGTCATGTCGCATTTGTGGCCCATGTCGTACGTTCATGTCGTACGTTCAATGTCGTACGTTCAATGTCGTACGTTCAATGTCGTAAGTCCGGCGTATCGTGCGATGCCATCCTTTCGTATGTCGTCCTTTCAAATGCCCATATCGTATCGTCCCCTAATACGATCTAATGTCGCCCATGTCGCATCTTGGCTGCCATACGCATTGCAACCACTGGCTCGCCACCTCAATTGACAGCCATCCTTCAACACCCCTTAATCCCCCTTATATAAACCACATTAACCGCCCCTTAATTAGTGAACCTTAAATAAACCACAATCACCCATTGATCACCCATTAATCACCCATTGATTCACAATCACACTGTTCCACATTCACAATGACTATTGACCACACATTGATTCACAATCCAATCGACATCAAACAATAAATATAATCCCTAATCAACTTCCCGCCCGTTGACCTAATACTTTCGATATGCTGGCGGATCCAAGCCAGTTGCCAAACGATAACCAAACGCTAACCAAGCTAATTTCAAAAGCTTTCAAATTCCGAAAGCCTTCAAAATTTAAATCCAAATGCTTCTACCTTGTTGCTTAATTTAGTGGTTATCTAAAAAGAGTGCCTATATTCCTCACTTGTGGTGGGTATGATTGGGGGCTCACGAATTGCAGCCAGAAGGAGGTGCGTGCACATAGTGCCATTTTCTGTATATAACTCTCGCGCAAGGGATGCACGGGTGCAGGGATATACTGGTGTACTGGTGTACGGATGCAGAGGAGTACTGGTGTACTAGTGTCCTATCCGAGGATGTACTGGTGCATGGGTGCACCCCAGACTGAGCCGCACCATCGCTTCTCCACACCACCATCACCAACCGAACTGCAGGCAACACCCTATGCATCCCGTTGCTTCCGAAACCACTCTGCTTCTCGGCCAAGTCCCCGAGAATAAAGGTCGGGGAAATGAAGCCGATCAATCCGAAAGTCAAAGAATATGTCAGCGAATCAGCCAAAGAAACGAAAGCCACCGGAATCAATGTGAAAGAACCGGAATTGATAGAATTGATAGAATTAATAGAATTAACCAGATTAACCGGATTGGCCAAAAAGGTAGCCATGAAAATGACCATGGGATAATCCAAAACCAAGAGATCGGATGCCAAAGCATTGGAATTCCGAGATCTCAAAGCAGTGGAAGTGGAACTGAAGGAAATGGCAGAGACAGAAATGAACGAAGTGGAAATAGAAACGGAAATGAGGCTGAAAATGGAACTGAAAGAATTTTTGATGAAAGAACTGGAAATGGAGACGAAACTGGGACTGGAATTGGAAATGGGACTAGAAGTGGGACTGGAATTGGAGCTGGAACCGAAAATGAAACTGGGACTGGAACTGGAAATGGCCATGAAAGAAACGAAAATCTCCCTAGTCTTCGATCCCATAATCTTCTGGCTCCAGTGGTGTCGATGTTGGCTATAGGAGGCACCATTGGAACCGGGCTCTTTTTCTCGATCTCCAAGCTCATCGTGAGTGGCCCGTTGATGGCCCTCGCAGCCATGTGCTACGTGGCGTTCTTGGTGGTGATTGTGCTTGAAGTCACGGCCGAGTTGGCGGTGTTTCTCCCCTCCAATGGCCTGATCTGCAAGTTCCAGTTTCTTTTTTTGAGCTATCCCATGGGCTTGGCCAATAGTATCATCTACTGGCTCAGCTGGGGCTTGACATATGCGCTTGAGTTGCTGCTTCTTGTTCCTATCTGCTCGGTGTGGAGCCTGAAGGTGCTGGAGCACCAAACACTGCTTATTTTGGCCTGCGGAGCGCTTTTAACGGTGTTAAACCTTCTTCCGGTGAACCTTTATGGCCGAATCGAATTCTGGATGGCTTTGGTCAAGGTGTTGGCCATTTTGGCTTGGATTGTGACCGTGGCAGTGACCTTAGTCTCGGAGGAAAAGTTCTTTTATGTGTGGGTCCAAGATTGGCCCGCCTCGTTTCTAGGAGACCCTCTTCCGGCATCGCAGATGCTTGTGGGGTTCTTGAACTGCCTCATTTTCCTGTCTTTCGTGTTCCAATCCGTGGAATCCATTGCAATTACTACCGGAGACGTGCTCCTGCCGGAAAAAACCATCCCAAAAGTGACCCGGGTGCTTTTCGTCCGCATTGTTGTGTTCTATCTTGTTTCGGTGTTCCTCCTTTCGGTGCTGGTCCCCTATAACGACCCCCGGCTCGTGAGCCTGGACTTGTCGAACTTGCTCTCGTCGCCGTTTCTCATTGCCTTGTTGAATCTCGGGTTCAGCAGCTCCGGAACACTTCCTCTGGCGTTCAACTTCGTCATTCTCAGTGCCATCCTCTCCGCTGCAAACTCAAACATCTACTTTGGGTCCCGGTACTTGGAGTCGATGGTAGCTTCACATGCAGGCACCCGGTGGCAGTTTTTGGCCCGGCGAAACGACCAAAACGTGCCCCAAACCGCAGTTCTTTTCACCGCCAGTTTTGGCCTCGTGGCGCTTTTCCTCCGCTTCAGCTCCGTGCAGGCCGTCTTCAACCTCTTCCTCACGTGCTGTGCCTCTGCTGGAATGCTCATGTGGTGTCTTTTATGTGTATCACATATCCGGTTTCGGAAGGCGTTACGGGTGCAAAAAATCCCATTGGGCCGCTTGAAGTACTGCTCGGAATGGCGTCTTGGCTTCTGGAGCTACTTTACCCTGGTCAATTTGACGGCCATTTTGTGCTTGAACGGATTCACAAATTACTGGAATTTCACCTGGTCGGCTCTTTTGGGCAGCTACATGACGCCAGCAACGTTTTTCTTGTTGTGGGCGTATTTGCAGTACTCGGAAAAAGAGGGCTTTGTCGATTTGAACGAGATCGATTTGGGATCCGGGAACCTTAGGCCTCAGGAAGTTGAGGAATGGATTCAAGAAAGTCTGAATTGAGGTAAACAGATGAGTCGAGGAAAGATAAGAAGAAAAGAGATACAGACATAATGAAGAGACATACCTCGAGAAAGATGAGTTTATGAAGAGATGACAAGAAAATACAGATCAAAAAGGACAAAAAGACAAATAAACCTCTTACTAGACCTTGAAATGGATTCACTCCTTATACCATTTCTACTATTTCTTCTAACTGGAGGTACCGGAGTCGGGACCACAATCTCTCTTCTCAGGAGAAGAGAGGAAAGATTATAACAAATATTTGAGGACATGTACTTGAGAAGGGACAAGGTGAGAAGACACAGTGAAGAAGGGCATTGATGAATAGATGGCTATGACGAGAGAGAAGAAGAAGAAGAAGAAGAAGAAGAGGTGCTTCAGCAGATATACTGATCGAGAGATGACTTGAGAAGATATACTGATAGAGAGATGACTTGAGAAGATAATGATGACACAATGATGACGAAGAGATGACCTGAGATAACCCAAGAAGAGATGGTTTTAGATAACTTGAGAAGGGAGATGAAGAAGAGATGACTTGAAAAGAGATAATAGAGAGATGACGTGAAAAGAGATAATGGAGATACTGATGGAGAGATCATGAACCTGGAAATAACCCGAGAAGAATGAATTGGGAGGAGATACTGATGAAGATGACTAGGAAAGATGATGAAGAGGTGCTAATGAAATGCGATGAAGAAGAGATAACTTGAGAAGAGTTGACTAGATGACTGGAGAAGAGAAGAAGAAGAGAAGACTTGAAAAGAGATGATGGAGATAATGGAGATACTGAGATGATGGAGATGATGGGGATACTAATGGAGATGATGGAGATGATGGATTCTGGAGCAGAGTCACAAGGGTCCAATGAGAGATAGTGACATGATTAGACATGATTGTCTATTGACAGCGAATTATTAATGATAGTGTGTCTAACGACATAGTTCGATTGTCTAATGATGGTGTGTCTAATGACATAGTTGATTGTCTGACCGAGTCATGAAGGAGCATAGCTCGTAACCACGACTATGATTAGCAGCGCTCATAACCGTGGCTCATACAGCGAGTCGCCGTCTCCTACTCAAACAGCCAGAATTAGTACTGGGGACTAGGGTTTGGACTAGGGTCTGGACTCGTGGCAGCTAGTGCAGTGGAAATTGGAAGGAGCACTAACCGGGATTGGGGCAACGGGAACGGGTGATTGGACGATACCCAGACCCGTGCACCAGCGCAGATGCCAGACCCGTGCACCAGAGCAAGTGGGCCTCGCGGTGGAGGGAGGAAATGGGACCATTGGGCAGGCGTGGATTTACTGTGTGCAGTACCGCGAAAAAGGATCTCTGGGGCACTCTCCATCAACTTCCTCCGCCTAGCGTCGACACCCCAAAATCCCGGATCCAATGAGTTTTCTTCGCAGAGACAAGTCCAAGTCTCAGTTGCTGCTGCAATCTGCAGGACAGAGGCAGCCCACCGACGGTTTGCGTGGCATTGAAGAAGACCACGCCGGTTTTTCTGGCCCCTCCGCCGAGCTGCACCAGGTTTCTGAACTTGACTCTTTGAGGCCCCGTTCCGACTCCAAACGCTCTCTTTCTGATCTTAGAAGAGTTGACTTGAGGAGGTCGGATTCCAAGATGTCTTTTTCCGATTCCAGGATGGGTTCGGAGCAAAAAACGGGTGGTTCGGACCAGAAAATGACTTTCTCTGCCCCCAAAACTCCTGATCCCGAAAATCCCGGATCGAGAAAGTCAATGGCAGACCCAAGAACCTCAGTTTCAGACTCCAAAAAGTCGTTTTCTGACTCATCAACAGTCTCCGACCCAAAAACTTTAGTTTCCGACCCAAAAACTTCAGTTTCCGACTCCAAGAAGTCACAAGCTCCAAAACAAGAGCTCAAAAGACTAGACCCCAAAAAGTCCGTTTCGGATACCGTGGCCAATGTGCAGTTCAACTCACGTGAACAGTGTCGGGAGGCACGGGAAGCACGGGAAGCACGGGAAGCACGGGAAAACCAGGGCCAATCGCAAGGCCAATCACGTGAAAACCAAGCCCTGATCCGTGATAATCAAGGCCTGATCCGTGATAATCAGGGCCTGAAAAGTGACGTTGAAAAAAACGGTGAAAACCCTGTTCTTTCCTTCCTGTTTAGGAATACGCCCTCCCGAAGACACACCACACAGTCTCAAACGTCAATTCCTTCGTTTTTCTCCGGGTTCACAGCCAAGGAACTGCCGAGCGCCACGTTCACCCAGACCAATGCAGCACCGCCGCCGATATCGCCCAACACACAGGAATTCGACGATTCCCACTTGAAACGGTTTGCTCCGGGCCAACCCCAGACGGAAAATTACTCCCCCAGGCTGTCGTTTTCCAACTTGGCCCTCTTGTCAAACCACTCCCAGGCCTCTCACCAGCCTCCCCACGATGGCTACAGAGGGTTCCACAAAAAAGGGTCTTTCTCCAATGTTCCTCCTCTCCAACAGCCAATCAGGCCTCGGTTCAAGAAAAAGGGAGGCAGTTTGCTTGGGAAATTGATCCATTCCAACCGCAAGGAGTCAGACCCTTCCATTGACCTGAACGACGATCTGGGGTCAGAGACAGGGGTATCTGCAGGAACGGCTGGAGGGGGCAACTCCAATCTAGGCAACTATAGCTCGTCTGCAGGAACAGCCAATCCCAGCTCATCCCCTTCCAACCGGAAAAGTGTCAGTTCCACCGGCTCGGGAAAACACAAGTTCCGGTTGTCGTCAATCACGTCCCACCACCTCCACCACTTTGGAGACCTGCACAGAACCGCTAGTTTGTCTGAAGATTCCGACAAAATGTCCGATCAACTGTCGGGGCCGAACTCGAAGCACAATTCCGTTTCGGGCCCCACGGGGCCGCTGCCCGAAAGTTCCTCCATGGGGAAATCCATCCTGGGGCCTGTTCCCACGCTCAAACACTTGGCCTCCGAGAATTCTTCCAAAGTGTTTGATCTTAATTTGAATTTCGATGAATTGCTGGCCATTTTGAAGGAGCCTCCTGCGGTTCTGCTGAAGAACAAGGAGATTCCTGAAGAAAACACCGTGGCCGAGTCTCCTGTGGTTTCAAAACACCACGAAAAGCATTCCGCTTGGAAAGCTCCGGATTCCTGGGACGTTACCGATACCCAGGCTCCCACAGACGTTATTTCGGTGCTCTCGGAGCTGAGCGACTCGGATGCCGACAAAAAACCGCAGAAAACGTGGGTCATGAACCCCTCGGGGGTCTCATCTCGAAATTCCATGGTTTCCGAGGAACAAGGTCAAGTTCTGGCCGAAAGCACGGGTTTGGGCACCGATAAAAAGCCCAAGAGAAAGCTGGAGCACTTGCTGTTGCTCCCACAAAGAGCATTGCCGATTTTGTACGGGCACATTCTGAGTTTCCAGGACGAACCTTGTCTGGGCAAGCAAATGGGCCCCAGCTACATCATCCGGATCTTCAAGGAGGACAATACGTTCACCACAACGGCATGTCCACTCGGAACCACCACGGCCGAGCTCCTTGGAATCATCAAAAAGAAGTTTTTCTGGGACTCCATTTCGAACTACCAGTTATCGTTATATGTGGGAAGCAACGTCAAGGTTTTGGAGCCGTTCGAGAAGCCTATCCAGATCCACACTGGCTTGCTCAGTCTCAGTGGTTATACCAGCAAGGACAATATGCGGATGATTGGACGGGAAGACATTGTGTCCATCTGCAAGTTTGTGGTGGAAAACACGGCCTTAAGAAACATTACCTTTGAAGAAGAGGCGTCTTTATCCAAGGATTACGTCAATGTGGACATTTCCAGCCGCAACTTGAAGACCATTCCCATCATTTTCCACCAGCACACCTATGAAATCGAAAAGTTGAATGTTTCTGATAACCCGGCCATCTATATCCCATTGGATTTCATCCAGTCGTCCACCAACTTGTGGAGCATCAAGTCGTCGAGGAACGGAGCGTCCAAATTCCCAGTGAATTTCTTGGAGGCTTCGGAATTGACGCATTTACTGGTGGACCAGAACTTCTTGGACGAAATCCCGGCTCGTTTGAGTCACCTCAAGAAATTGGAGAATCTCCAGCTCAACTCCAACCAGCTCTATTTTTTGCCCAAGAGTTTCGAGCGCCTTAAGACGCTCACCACGTTGAATTTGTCCTCCAACTACTTCCAGGTGTACCCCGAGTGCATCAACGAACTCACGAATTTGCAGGACTTGGACCTCTCGTATAACGATTTGGCCAAAATCCCGGATTCCATTGGAAACCTCCACAAATTGACCAAGTTGAACTTCTGCACCAATAAACTCAGCAAAGCGCTTCCCAAGGGCATGAGCAAATTGACGCATTTGAAACGTTTGGATATCCGGTACAACCAGATCTCCAACATTGACGTTTTGGGATCTCTTCCCAATTTGGAGGTGTTTTACGCATCCAAAAACGCCATTTCCAGTTTCAGTGACAAGATGGAGAAGTTGCGGCTTTTGCATTTCGACCGAAACCCCGTGACGTCATTGGAGTTCGAAGTCATGCTCCATATGCTTACAGTTCTCGACCTTTCCAAGGCCAAAATCACAGCTTTGCCTGCAGAATTCATTAGAAAGATTCCTCATATCGAGAAGTTGGTGTTGGATAAAAACCATTTGGTGACACTTCCGGATGAAATGGGCAATTTACCCAGATTGACGCATTTATCCCTTTTCAGCAATAATATCCAGAACATCCCTGCTTCTATTGGCCAGCTTTTTTCCTTGCAATACTTGAACTTGCACTCCAACAATATCGGAGTTTTGCCTGCTGAGATCTGGAACTTGAAGAACTTGACGTACTTGAACATCTCGTCCAATATCTTGAGCCAGTTCCCCAAACCTACGTTTGCCGTGGCCAAAAAAATGTCGTCGACGGCCAATTTGAACCTTGAAGCCCTGGAAAATAGTCTGCTGGAAAGACCTGGTGCCACGTGTCTCCGGGACAATTTGCTTTCGTTGAGTGCTGCAGACAATAGCCTCACGGACGAGTCGTTTGAGTCCATTGCGCTTTTGTCCAACTTGCGGACGTTGAATCTCTCCTACAACGATATCACGGAGATCCCCGAGGGTGCTCTAGCCCGCTTAACTCGATTGTCCGAGCTTTTCTTATCGGGAAACTCGCTTACCCGGCTTCCATCGGAAGATTTGGAGAATTTGACCGATTTGAGGTGGCTTTATTTGAACAATAATAAGTTCCCCACGCTTCCCCCCGAATTGAGCAAGTGTCAGCTCTTAACCCACCTCGATGTGGGCTCCAACCTCCTCCGTTACAACATCGCCAACTGGCCCTACGACTGGAACTGGGCCTACAACAAGAGATTGCGGTACTTGAACTTTTCCGGAAACAAGCGGTTTGAAATCAAGCAGAGCTACGTGCAGAACAGCGAGACCGACGAGACCTACGACAATCTCTTGGTGTTGAAGGAGTTGCGGGCCATTGGTTTGATGGACGTGACGTTGACGTCGCCCAATGTGCCGGACCTGACTGTGGATGTGCGTTCCCGGACCACCTCCTCGGAACTGGACAACGTGGGCTACGGAATAGCGGATTTCATGGCCAACCACGAGACCATAGCGTTCCGCGATGCGTTCATTCAGAAGTTCCGGGGCAACGACAAGGAGATGTTGATTTTGTCGTGTGACGGGATCGGGGCCACGAACGCTTCCACTGGTGGGCACCTTATTTCGTTTTTGGCCAAGCAATTGATAGTGCCGTTATTCACGGCGGAATTGGACAAGATCTCCAGCGATGAAGATATTCCCGATGCTTTAAGACGGTCGTTTTTGGGCCTCAATAACCACATCAATTCCGTGCTTGCCAATAAGAAACTGGGCTTCTTCACCAACTCAACGCAGTTCCCCGATTTGAACGACTTGAAGTTATCGGAAGATGCCGTGAAAGGAAGTTGTCTTTCTGTGCTCTACATCAAAGAGGGTATCATCTACCTGGCCAATGTCGGGGATATCGAGATTGTGATCTCCAGAAACAACACCGACTACAAGCTCTTGACCACCAAGCACGACCCCACGCTGCGCAAGGAGTTTGAGCGAATCAGAGCTTCTGGAGGTTATGTTTCCGGAGACGGAGCCTTGGGCGGCGTGTTGCACGTGTCCCGAGGCGTTGGTTTCTTCCACTATATCCCCCACACGCACAGTGGTCCGTCCATCTCCATCTACGATACCGCAGGCGGTGACGTGGTACTTATTATGGCGTCCCGCGTGCTCTGGGACTATTTGACCTACGATTTGGCCGTGGATATTGCCAGACAGGAACAGGACGACCCCATGGTGGCTGCAGAGAAGTTGAGGGACCATGCGCTTTTCTACGGTGCTTCCGATAAGATGTCGGTGACGGTGGTATCGATTGGCAACGCCAAAAAGAGCCGAAAAGCACTCTCGTCGTATGTCAATTTGGGCAAAGATAGTGGCGGATTCCAGGGCCGCAAGAGACGTGAAAGAGGGGCGCAGGTGGGAGATCTGGCCTTGAGGCGGCTCAACGACGAAATCGACCCTCCCGTGGGCGACTTGGCGTTGGTGTTCACGGATATCAAGAACTCCACGCTCCTCTGGGATGCGTACCCCGTGGCCATGAGATCTGCCATCAAGTTGCACAATACGATTATGCGGAGACAATTGCGGATTGTGGGAGGCTACGAGGTCAAGACGGAAGGAGACTCGTTCATGGTATCGTTCCCCACGCCCACGTCTGCCCTCTTGTGGTGTTTCAATGTGCAGAACCAGCTCTTGACCGAGGACTGGCCCACCCAAATCCTCGAGACTAACGAGTGTTGTGAGGTCACAGACAATGCAGGAAAAATCTTGTTCCGGGGTCTCTCGGTCCGTATGGGTATCCATTGGGGCTCGCCGGTGTGTGAGCCGGATATGGTGACGCGGAGAATGGACTATTTCGGGCCCATGGTCAACCGGGCGTCTCGTATCGAGTCCAGTGCCGATGGAGGTCAAATTGCCGTGAGTACGGATTTCCTCCATGAGATGGAGCAGCTCTATTTCCTCCATGAGCAGATCGAGTCCGGGGCCGTGAGTGTACAGACCGGATTTGAAGGCAATACCGGGGCCCGAGAGATCATTGGCAACGAGATCCGGGCGTTGGAGGAAATCGGGTGTGAGTACTTTGAGTTGGGAGAACGCAAGCTTAAAGGCTTGGAGATCCCTGAGAACATTGTGCTTGCGTTCCCATCCAACTTGGCAATCCGGTACGAGATCTTCATGAAACGGCTCTCGCAGGACGACGAGTACCTGGGCCGCATTGTGGGGGCGCTTCCCGTGGAGCTGATCTTCAACCTCCGGTCGCTCCTGCTCCGGTTGGAGAACATCTGCCTGGTGTTGAATGCAGGCTTCACGCTCAATGAGGATACGTACCAGCGGCCCAGCGGCGAGATGTACCAGACCACGGTCAAGAAGAACGTGCAGGAACACGACCTTGTGACGTTGTTCAACCACTTGACCACGCGGCTTGAACACTGCGTAGCAGCGTTGGAGATGCGCCAGGCGTACCATGAGATGAAGGGCCAGAAGAACATCGACTTCACGCAGGATTTGCCGATCTGGAAGATGGTGGACGATATCAAGCAGGTGATGAAGTCCATGAAGCCCGAGCCCGAAGCCTAGATCACGTGGATGTGACCTGGGAAGAAACAATACGGAAGAAGTTCTAAGAATAAAGGTTCAAGCAAGTGAGCTAGGATAATAATCGTTTGGATATAAAAGGTCTTATCTACTCTAGTCTGTAGTAGCACGACTGATGATTCTGACTGCTACACTCCCACTCTCAGTCTCACTCTACAGTCCTAAATCTACTCTCGACATTGTACTAAGTACTACTTTTATGTACCACTCTATACTAAGGACTAGTCTATACTAAGGACTAGTCTATACTAAGTACTAGTCTATACTAAGTACTAGTCTATACTAAGTGCTAGTCTATACTAATGTTAGTCTATACTAAATACTACTTTATATGCTGTTATGTTCTTTAATAACATTTGTTAACCTGACCTTGTATTCGTTGATGGTTCATCAGAGAAGAACCAGAGCGGCTTATATAACTAAGAATTATATAACTAAAAATTATATAACTAAGAAGAGAAACGTGGTATCGAAAACTCTTGACCAGAACAATGGTGACGATTTCTAGAATATTCGAAAAGGCCATTGTTAGGATCGGACAGAGTAGGCTTCTTAATGCCTCTATATGTAGTGTCCTGCCTATAGTGGATCAACATGTACTCTATACTAAGTACTACTTCTATGTACCACTCTATACTAAGTACTAGTCTATACTAAATGGTAGTCTATACTAAGTACTACTTTATATGTACTACGTATACCATATACCACCCTATACTAAATACTCGTCTGTACTAAATGGTAGTCTATACTAAATGGTAGTCTATACTAAGTACTAGTCTACCTACCACCCTATACTAAATACTAGTCTAAATATAGTATTCAATTGGTGGTACCACTTGTCGCATTAATACCTCTGGATACACTTAGCATGGACCTAATGAGTCATCTATTCCATTCTATTCTATTTATTGTATTAGTGTTTCAGGGTGTCTCAAAGCAGAGTGAAATACTACCAGTATACTAAATATACTCCGTAATGGCACAAATAGTCGGTAATAGTGAGTAGTGAGGCTGTACCAATATAGGAGAGTAGTGTAGTAGTGTAGTATGATATAGTATGTGTAGAGTAGTGTAGTAGTGTGGTATGATATAGAGAGTAGTATAGTGGTATAGTGGTATAGTAGTATAGTGGTATAGTAGTATAGTAGTATAATATAGTAGTAGAGTATTATAGTAGTCATAACTGGGATTAACATCAGATGCGTTCCTTGAGGTTTCCGGTGCATCATTGAAAGGTACGAAGGGTCGCAGCCAAAAAGGAGCATTGATCATCAAGTTGGACCCAACCTACACTGATTGAACTTGTACCAATGGATCAGAGAAACACTCCCAAGTCTTGTATCTACAAACTGTAGGTGCTATGGTAGTGTTATAGGAATGGACTGGTGTATTATTAGAATGGTAGACATTACACTATTATATCATTAGACACATCGCATTATACTATTATATTATTAGACAAATAGGTATTATACTATTAGACCAGGAGGTATTGAAGTGACATTAGATCATGAGACGTTTAGATTTTCACACTATTAGAGTAATATATCTTTGACTGATGGTATTAGAGGTACACCGGTAGACTGGAGTGGTATAACAGTATTAGACTTTTGACTATTAAGTCTCAGAATGAGTGTTAGATTCTTGTAAGTACGTTAATTACCTAATCGAAACTATATCTGTTGATGATTCCTCAGGAAGAGGAATCGGCCGCCATTAAGTAGTCTGCGGAAAGTAGCCGAAGGGGTGTAGTAACGGTGAACCAGAAGAAAAAAAGGCGTAGTAGCATCGGTTCCCGATTAACTGGGCACGTGAGCTCAATCCCTATATGGGTTGTATTCTACCCATCTTGGATCTAACAAGAATTGTGTATTATTACATTAAAAAAACCCTCTATTTATCTATTGAAGCTGAATTTCTTGATAAACATTTCTTGAAAAAAATTGGACAGTATCGGCTGGGTTCCGATTGGTTCCACAGAGACAGATCACTCTATACTATGAAACTATGCTACTCTATACTCTATACTCTATAGTACTATGGTACTCTATACTCTATGAAACTATGCTACTCTATACTCTATGAAAATATGCTATTCTATACTCGTACTCTATACTCTTACTCTATATTCTTACTCTATACTCTTACTCTGTATTCTATACTCTCACTCTACGCTCTACACTCTACAGTTTTGTTAGATCCACTATAGGTAGGACACTACATATACAGGCATTAAGAAGCCTACTCTGTCCGATCGTAACAATGGCCAGGTCATCATTTTACTTCGTACAATGATAGGCGTGATACGGAGTTTGCAGCCATCATAGTGGAGTTTGCGGCCATCATAGTACTTCGTACAATGATAGGCGTGATACGGAGTTTGCAGCCATCATAGTGGAGTTTGCGGCCATCATAGTACTTCGTACAATGATGGCCTGGCCATTGTTCTGATGGAGAGTTTTTCGAATGCCACGTTTCTCTTCTTGGTTATATAAGCCGCTCCAGTTCCTCTCTTTGAGGAGCCATCAACGAGCATAATATCAGTTAGGCATAAATGTATTAAAGAACAAAACAGGTACTATGATACTCTTACTCTTAGTCTATACTCTCACTCTATACTCTCAATCTATACTCTATGGTACTATGATACTCTATACTCTTACTCTATGGTACTATACTATTCTATACTCTATACTTTTAGTCTATACTCTCACTCTATACTCTCACTCTACAGTTTCTTTATTTATATTTCTAAGAGTTACCAAAAATTTTAAAAAGGACTGATTTGATTAGAAGAAACTTTTTCATCACAAACACCTTAGCTTTCACACTATTATATGAAAAAATTCCATTCCCATCCCATCCCACACCCTATATATATATATAGCTAGGTCACGTGATCACACCCATCTCAGATCTAACACTATTAATTTGTATTACTCTTCTACTCTATCACTCTATCACTCTATTACTGTTAGAACAACATGGGCTGAACACCAAAACACCATACATGAATCGAGGTCACGTGCCCAGTTAATCTCCGAGTCGGTTCGCCGTTACTACGCCCTTTGAGTTCGCCATTACTACGGATTACTCTCGTGCAGAATATTTGAGTACGGCCGATTCTTCTTTCCTCTTCCTGAGGAATCATCAACAAATATATTTCGATTAGGCATAAATGTACTAAAAAACATATCAGCTATAGTGATACTAATGGTACAAATATTAGTAATTCCAAGATATACTAATAAACACCAATCCTGGCCCTAATACTAATAATTAACGATAGTCCCGATTGAAAATACTACTACTACTAAAATATGATTCAGATTCATGTAGCTATCAAGGTCTTTCTTGTAAATCAATGGGATGTTATGGAATACATTATACAAGCCATTTGAGAGGAGGATGTATTCACTAATGTCCCGGGGGCTTATGCTTGGAGAACTCTGATCTCTTCTGTTTGAAACTTCCACAACAATAGTACAAGCTTTAGGGATGTACGAAAACTATCCCCTTGAAAGTCTGGCAGTGTTTGGAAAACGTTTTATCACGAGATGTTGTTAGTATGTCAGGTTCTAGAAAACATAATTTTGTGCTCCGTAAAACTAACCGTCCATTATAACTATATCAATTGATCAGGCTATACCTGGTTTAACGGGATATTATTCAAACGATGTGCGCCGTAAGATACTTGAATACCTCGGATAAACAGCGAAGTGATCGAACAACCAAATGTACTTGGACTAGTCCTTAGACATGGTTTGAGTATCCTGGCTACTTAGAGACCATGAGGCCAATAATAAAATAGATACATAAATGAAAGATCGCCCAATGAGATTTAGAGATTTAGCCACTCCTATTAAATCTCCTGGTTTGGTTCTTCTTCTTCCCCTTTTCTTTGTAGTACTGCGTGAGCTCTGCCCGTACGAATGCATATACATTTTCCCCAATCCTTGAAGTCACGTGCGGTTGATATTTTTGATCACGTGACGTTTAAATCTCATAATCACGTGATTTTTCACGTGACATTGCATTGATCACATGACCCGCATCATGGCCAATTTCTCCTCATAACACCACTATGGAGATTCCTCGCCACGTATACCCTGGAGGAGAGCGGCTGTCGGGTCGGCGGACCGTGCCGTGGATCCGCGAGCCTTCTTTTGGTAGTACTCTCGGCCAGCGGTCGTCGACGCTTACTTCCGGCGCCACGCTTGCTATCGGCCCCGCCGATCTCGTGCACCAGGGCCAGCCCGACGGCGAAAAGTCCAGCCGGTTCCTCGGGGCGTCGTTTATGACTCATGCCGAGCTGCTGCTGGCGAAGGAGGATGAACACCAGGCGGGTTACTTCCATTTCTGTAATGGCATAGATTATACACAGGGAGCGGGTGCTTTGGAGCGGTATGTGGTTCTGGCGGTCGGGGCGAGTTTTTCCGGGTCCGAACGAGTGGATTCCGGCGATTCCGACGCTCGGAGTCGGGCTTCCGGCGAAAGTGGCTTCAGTATGGCCGAATCTACGGTCTCCGAAGCCGAAAATAGCTCTAGAACGGGGTTATCCGATGCGGAAACTCTCGGAAACCGAAGAGTGGAGCGGAGTTTCCTGGGCAATTTGAAGGAAGACGGGCTTTTGGGGCGCCGCTTGGGGGTGTACGAAAACGGCAATTATTCGGACGGGGCCGATGTGCGGGGCACCAGCCGAAAACAGACCATAGTCACCGTGTGCACGTATAACGCATTTGCCCGGAGCGAGTTTCGGGCCCGCTTTGTGATTGCCAAGAACCGCAAAGGTGCCGTTTCCTTGGATCCTTCATACCTGGTATTTTCGTTTGCTCTGAAGAGACTGCATACATACACACGTGCCTCTGTGCAGGACATTCCCGATCAATTCTGGGCGGAATTGGCAGTTCTGTCGCTTGTTCGACTTTTTGTGGCTGCAGATGATGCTTCCCGACGTGTTTGTGGTACGGTTCTCTTGGATGATATGGTGGTACTGCACACAAGCCTCCGTCGGGCAATCAACCTCGTGGTATCGTTACTTCCGAAAGGCCACGTCTTGGGGACGCGTCAGTCGTTCGGAGGGAACACAACTGCAGGCGGGGATTTTGTGAAAACAGCCAAATACCGCAATTTGTTGGTGGACACGTTGGTGCGGCTCGTGGCCTTGGACCAAAGCGGTAAGATCGCGGCGGACACCGCAGACGCCATCGGCCGACAGTTCAGGGCCGACTTTGACGTGGCCATATGCCGTGTTTTAAAGGCGGATTTGGGCCGCAACCACGAGGCAAGGTTCTTGAAGATTGTGAGTGATCACGTGTCCGAAAACGAGACCCTGGGCCAAACTGCCCTCCTACTCCTCGAGCAGACCCGCTTTCTTATCGGGAAAAAAGCCTTTAGGGCCGCCCGGGTGGTGGCTTCTCGGGCCGTGGTGCTTCTCCCGCTTGACTACGAGGCGTGGTACAATTTGGCGCTTTGCTATGTGATGGAGGGGCGCTATGTGCAGGCCATGCAAGCGATCAACCTGTTCCCCATAATCTTTGCCAAAAAAGACCTTTCGGATGCGGATCACGTGGATGGCATTTACGACAGTTTCGCCATGGGTTTCATGGAGCGTGCTGTCAAAGGTAAGGCCATGGATATGACCACATTTGAGTCGTTTTTCCCTCCTCCAAAGGCGTACGAGCCAAAAAAAGCATCCGATATCGATAGTTCGAGTACCAGCAGTTTACACGGGGCAAAGGGCGACAAGGGGATAATTTTGGGGAAAGAAAAGGCGGGAAAAGTGGGAAAAAGCGGGAAAGCAGGAACGGAAAAGGATCTAGGGTCCATCCAGAGAATATGGTACGATTCTTTCCAGTATAATCCTCATTTAAGGCACCCAATTGCCGGTCCATTCCATCGGTCACCCCTTTCTATGGCCACCCCGATGGAATTATCTACTGTGGATCAGAATGTGCTTAGAATATGCAGTCCCAGCTCGGCCAAGCTTCTTCTTGCGGCTCAATCTGCGTCTAACCCATGGTCTTCTATTCTAGATTTCGACTCTCGGTCCACGTGGGGACGTACATATGATTTGGTGACTTCAATTATTGCTTTGATTGGCTGGGACGAGTTAGTTTACGTGAAGAACGAGGCTTTTGAGCGAAGTGATGCGGGAATTGGGGCTAAGGAGATGGAAAGTGGGTTTGAAGACGTGGAAAGTGGGTCTAGTGAGCCCAAAAATGGAGCTGAAGTGCCCAAAAATGGGTCTGAAGTGACCAAAAATGAACCTGAAGGGCCCAAAAAAGCACTAGGACTGTCCAAAACCTCTCCCTTTGTTGTGTCCAACAACTCATCTGTTCTGTGCAAATCGTGGCTCCAACTGCTCCTCCTAGTCATCTACGAAGATCTCCGAGTGCTCATCCAGACGTCCAACGAAGACCATAACCGCAGTGCTCTCTCGTGGCAATTGATCGGACTCCTTGGCTGGTCGTGCAAGTTCAATTTGAAAGATAGCATCTCGTCCATCGTCACCAGTGTCATGGGAGTTTCAGCACATGGAGGATTCGATTACTTTGGAACAGTCAAGATGTTGGAGATATATGCCGAATTTGGGTTCGACGAGTCACCGCTTGATGCGTTCTGTGAGCCCTATGAAGGCAGGAGCAGAACCAATAAGTTGCTTATCCAGAAAATGTCACCCAAAGCATATGAAGGGTTCCGGGCCGGGCTCCTAACCGGGCACTTTAGTCTCGACACCATACTTCTTTGTCTCGTCAAGCTCATCAGCTATAATCTCCGCTGGTACTGCTACATGCCGGATCACTTGACCACCTCCACCCTCATGAAGCTCTGTGAAGAGCACGACGCCTTGGTGGTACGGTCCCGGCTCCAGATTCTCTTCCGGACCCACGAAAAAGTGCAGAAAAAGCCTCTGGGCTCATTCACCTTGCGGGGCATGTTTGCAGCTCCTAAAACGGCCGAATTCCAGGAGTACGAGTTTGTTCCATCGGATACAGTGATGGAGTACGTGGACGCCAAGATCCTGTGGATCGAGGCCCTCTCCAGTGACACGCAGAATTGAGTGGAGTTACGGGAATTGGCAGTACAAGAAGGAAGCAGATTCAATGGTGATTGGAGTAGCAAATAGGGATTTACGAAAGTTGAAAAGAAGTAATCAAGAAGCCAATTACAGAGGTTATCAAACGGTAGTTACTAAACAGTAGTTGTTAAAGGGAAGTCCTTAAACAAGAGGTTTTTAAAAGTATTTGCAGAAGTAATGTACAGAAGATACTAGAAAGAAATTAAGAATCTAACAACTATACGGCAATACACACTACACCAACGCACCATACCAAACATTATCCTATATTCTAGTGTACTGTGTTTCCATGTCTATCTAGTCTGTCTATTCTGTCTAATCCCCATATATCTATAAAACTAACCTGCCATTCCTCTACATTCCCCTTTAATTTTCTATTTCTGATTATTTTTATATCTATCTATTCCGTGTATTCTGCCTACACCTCTCTACACCTCTTCATTTCTGTCTCTTTTGTCTACTACCCATACATCTATATTATTCCTCTATTTCTCTATATCTGTCTCATTCTGTCTCAAGTCTATCTATTCTGTCTAATTATATCCAATTCTGTACTGTACTATATTATACTATTCTAAGCTGTAGTAGGCCACACCAGTTTTAGATAAGGCACTACACTAGGCTATCCTATACATTATACTATAGCACACGCTTTTATTTAATAAAAGATATTACACTATGCTCTACTATACTCTTAATTACGCTACTACTTAGCTGTCATTCACACTATACTATACTATACTATACTACACTACACTATACTATACTACACTACACTA
>NKZK01000535.1:0-21245 GCA_002370145.1 [Candida] ipomoeae | reverse complement strand
AATACACTACTACACTAATACACTACTACACTAATACACTACTACACTAATACACTACTACACTAATACACTACTACACCACTATGTTCTATATACTATACACCATAATAATACACTACTATAGCTGTTGGATACACCTTCGGTAGTGCCGTATCTATGGAGGTACTATGAGCCCTCACCGTCCAATCCTAGCAATGGTCATTCCATAATGCCATTTCCTCAGTCACCATGGTACAAAGCACCAGGGTGGAAAGTAATAAACCCGAAGTACCAGGATGATTGTGAGGAGCTTTCCCGCAAGGACTTAGCAACGACCGGGTTTGAGTCTCTCAGTCTTAGTCACACAGTCTCTGTAAGTCTATCAATCAGTGAGTCTTAGTCAGTCTGTTTGTTGGTCTCAGTCAGTCTGTTGGTCTCAGTCAGTCTGTTGGTCTCAGAGAGTCTGTTGGTCTCAGAAAGTCTTAGTCAGAGAGTATTATTCAGGGAGAGAAGTGATGGTGTAAAGGCCGAGGATGAATCCGTGAAGTCATACTTAGGTTCCCAGTCCGTAAATAGCTCGTTCATATTCGGCTCGCCCAAAACCGGAACCGATGAAAACATACAAATCAAGGAAGAAAACATTTTCCAAAACCTAATAATATAATTCCGAACTAGGTGGGTTGCAAAGCAATATTTATCATTCTAAGGCTGTTTAAATTTAAGTAGAGTTGCTACTACTAGGCGACCCCTCTGTCAACTACTTAAGTAGCCCGATTTCCTCCTTTTGAGGAATCATCAACGAATAAAGATAACTTAGTACTTAACGGCACAACAAGAATCTAACATATTCTATGTATTCTATGCAATTTGTAATGTACCATTGCACCATTGTATGTATTCCATGTATTCCATGAATTCTATGTATTTATGTATTTATGTATCCATGTATTTGTTAGAACCGCCATGGGTAGACACATTACCCATAGAGGTATTTTCCGAGTCTACAAATGCCGGTGAGTCATGGACTCATCTCATCTCCCGGGTTTCCCCGGTTTGTTATTTAAATAGCTAGAGGCCCCCTAATGGGGAATACATCAACGAATAAAGATAACCTAGTACTTAACGTTACAACAAGAATCTGACAGTATTTATGTCTTTATGCCTTTATGTATCTATGTCTTTATGTATTTATGTATTTATGTATTTTTATTTATGTATTGCACTGTATTCTTAAATTGTATCTATTCTAAATTGTATGTATTCTAAATTGTACGTCTTGTATGTATAATTAATTGCACCATTTTACTACTGTACTGGATACCTAATTGTATGTATTTTACGTATTTATGTATTCTATGTTTTTAGTATTATATGTATTCTATGTAATTTGTAATGTACCATTGCACCATTGCACTACTGCCCTATTGTATGTATTCTATGTATTCTACTTATTTCATCTATTTTGTATTGTACCATTGCACTATTGTATGTATTTATGTATTTATGTATTCTTAATTGTATGTATTCTAAATTGTACGTCTTGTATGTATTCTTAATTGCACCATTGCACAATTGTACCGCATTCCTAATTAGATGTATCGTATGTATTTATGTATTCTATGCTAGATTCGCTTTGCTACGTTAGCTACTCTCTTCACTATGTTCATTCGCCGATGGTTCTCCAGACGGAGGAACCCGACTACTCAAGTAGTTGACAGCGGGGTCGCTTAGTCAACGGTCGTTGCTAGGTGCTTGTGGGAAGACTCTACACATTCATCCTGGTACCTCGTACAATTATGGTAGAGGAGCAGTTATGATTGACCATTAGACGGCGAGGCTTCAAAAAATAAGACCTAGATAGAGCACTACCTATGGTGAATCTAGCATTCCCCACCCCAATCCCCTCTACCAGCCTCGATGTCAATTTACTTGGCTAGGAGAAGACCATGCTTATGAGCGTATCCCCGTAGAACTGTGTGGCATAGGGTATCATGCCTCCAGCTCGTATATTGCTGATTTCAGCTTGCGCATCTTCTGCGGAGCGTTGAAACAAACTGATAAAAGTTTGCAACCGCACAAACCGTTTCTCTCGAAAATTTATATATAAACAGCTCAGATTCCGCCCTTTGAAGAATCATCGACGAATGAACATAGTAAACAGAGTACCTGACGTAACCAGAATCTAAAATATTCCGTGTATTCTGTGTATTCTCTGTATTCTAAGTATTTTACGTATTTTGTATTCTATTTATTCTATGTTGTTTGTATTGCACCATTGTACTATTGTATGTGTTTTGTATTTTATGAATTCCATGTCTTTATGTATTTATGTCTTTATTTATTTTATTGCACTGTATTTAACTGTATGTATTCTTAATTGTATGAATTCCTTGAATTCCACGTATTCTATGTATGTATGTATTTTGTTTTGCACTGTATTCTTAATTGCACTATTGTATGTCTTTATGGATTTATATATTTATGTTTTTATGTCTTTATGTCTTTATGTCTTTAGGTCTTTAGGTCTTTAGGTCTTTATGTCATGTATTTATGTATTTATGTCTTTTATGTATTTATGTCTTTTATGTATTTACAAATTTTGTATTCCACTGTATTCCATGTATTTAATTGTATATATTCTTAATGTCCGTCTTGTGAGTATTCTGTGAGAATGTATTAATTGTCTGTGTTATAGCGCGGTCTCCTTCTAAAACTCTGCACACGCTCCTCTAATACTCTAATTTAGCACTCTAATTTAGCACTACTTCAGGCCTATTCTGGCGCGCTCACTCTCTCCTGCCACCCACAGAAATCCATAGAACAAGAAACACTGCACTATACAATTATCTATATGCACTCCACCCTACTCCACCCTAATCTCCACCATACTCCACCCTACCCCACTCCATAGAAACTATATCTCCAAGTAGACTAAACTGACCGTAGCTCTTTCACTGCCTGGTCCTGCCCCTGCATATGGCTTATCTCTGGTGCGCGACTTCACGTCTCTTCGCACCTGCCATTTCCACCACCCAATACTACTACTTTTCGTTCCATGTCTGTACCTATCCGAGTCAAGCGAGACATGGCGACTATGGATGGCGATGTGGACTTTGGCGGCCGCTCGTATGTGTCGATGTCGCACCGCAATTCCGTTTCGGTTAGTTCGCCCACCGTGCGGTCTGGTATAGATGTGAACCAGGAATCGGCGGATTTGGCCAACTTGGGGGTTTTGGACGAGGGGGCCAAGGATATGGGTGGCGAAGAACTGTACCTGGTGCAGGATGTGCCTACTTTTGAAATTCTGGACCCGCTGGCCTTTCAAACTGATATTCTGCATGAATCCGTGCCTCTTCTTGGACCAAAAAGTGACCTGAAACTGTCGTATTCGGATTTGGGCCTGGCTCCCGATTTGGAAATGGTCTTGGGAATCGTCCCGCTGCCGCCCGCTTTGCCCGAAAAAGAGATCTCTAAAAATGGCCTTGCTAGAGCTGTGCTGTATCTACCTGCAGTCTTCTTGGGGCTGCTCCTCAATATTCTTGATGCTTTATCGTATGGAATGATCATGTTCCCCATTGGCGAGTCGCTCTTTGCGCAGATGGCTCCTGCTGGGTTGTCGATGTTTTATATTTCGACGGTGATCTCGCAATTGGTGTATTCGTTGGGTGGGTCTGCATTTAAGGCCGGGGCTGCTTCGGAAATGATCGAAGTCACGCCTTTTTTCCACTCTATGGCGCTTAGCATTAGCGCCGAGATGTCGGGGGCTCCCAAAAATGCTGTTTTGGCTACGGTTATCGTCACTTATGCGCTCCTGTCGGTGGTGACCGGGGTCACGTTTTTCCTCCTTGGAAAGTTCCACTTGGGGTCGCTTATAGGCTTCTTTCCTCGCCACATCTTGGTGGGGTGCATTGGCGGTGTGGGCTACTTCTTGGTGGTCACGGGAATTGAGGTGCTGTCTCGTTTGGAGGGGGGTCTTTCCTATAATATGGACACCTTCATGTACCTCTTTGGCAACGGCACAACGTTGGCGCAATGGGTGCTTCCGTTGGTGTTGACCGTGGTGCTTATCCTCTTGCACCACCGCATCCACCACTCACTTTTGGTGCCCATTTTTTTTATCTGTGTGTTTGCTCTTTTCCACGTGGTGGTGGCCGTTTGGACGGGGATTGACTTGGATATAGCCCGGGACGCCGGCTGGGTGTTTCCTGCCGTGGTCACCAAGGAACCTTGGTATGCACACTACCGGCTTTTCCGCTTCAATCTTGTCAATTGGGTGGTTATTGCTCGCCAGTTTCCGTCCATGTTGGCACTCACGTTTTTTGGCATTTTGCATGTTCCAATTAACGTGCCTGCGCTTGCTGTGCGTTTGGGAATGGACCAGTTTGACGTGGACCGCGAGTTGGTGGCCCATGGCTACTCCAATGCCATTTCGGGCATGCTTGGGTCCATCCAGAACTACTTGGTGTATACGAACTCGGTGTTGTTCATTAAGGCGGGTGCTGATGACCGCATGGCGGGCGTGATGTTGGCCATAGCCACTACTGGAATCATGGTGGTTGGACCTGTGGTCATTGGCTACATTCCTGTATGTGTGGTTGGGTCACTCATCTACCTTCTTGGCTACGAATTGCTCAAGGAGGCCATTTGGGATACCTGGGGCAAGCTCCGCAAGATCGAATACACCACCATCTTGATTATTGTGGTGATGATGGGCGCCTGGGACTTTGTGCATGGTGTTTTGGCCGGGATCTTGATGGCTTGCTTGTCGTTTGTGGTGCAAGCAGCCCGGAGACCTGTTGTTCAGGATATTTATACCGGAGTGGTTGCCCGGTCCACCGTTTTGCGTCATCCCAAGCAACAGGAGTTCTTGAAAAATGTGGGCAACCAGATCTGTGTGATCAAATTAGAGGGCACCATTTTCTTTGGGTCCATTGGTCGTGCAGAAAAGAGTATTGGTGCACTTTTCGACCAGCTGAAGGACCATGGAAACCCAATCAAGTACATGATTCTCGATATGAAGGGAGTGTTCTACGTGGACTTTTCAGCAGCAGAAGGGTTCCGGCGCATCTTGAACTTGACCAACTTCTACGATACCCAGTTGATCATCTCGTCGGTGCAGGAAGAGGACGATACTTACATTGCACTCCGGGATGCGGGACTTTGGGACGTGCCTAGTGACCTTAAGATCCAGCTTTTCAGCACGTTGAACTATGCACTTGAATGGTGTGAAAACTCGTTCTTGAAGACCTACTATACACTCCAGAAATCGTCTCCTGCTGCCTCCAAGCAAATCCGAGGAGGCAGTACGCCCAATGGAGCAACTTCTTTCTCCAAAAAACTGCCCATGTCTCAAGGCTATGACATTGCATTTGGAACGCCAAGAACAAGCCAGGTGTACCAAGCAGCCACCAAATCCGTTCGCGACGAGCAAAGAATCCAGAACAAGTTTTACCTGAACGCAGACAATTCGTTCAAAAAACAACCGTTGCCGCTTATGATGATCACATTCAGCGGGCTCTCCAAAAAAGACGAGACTTTCTGGTCCCGTTTGGCCCCGTTTTTCACCAAAGAAACCATTCCAGAGGGAACAACGTTCTACGATATAAGTGCCAAGCATGCCCGGTTTTTCATTTTGGAGTCGGGGCTTGTGAAGTCCATCAGCCAATTTGAAAGCGAACGTGAACTTGTTTCGTCCATTCTACCGAACACTGCTTTTGGAGATTTGCTTGAAATCAGCGATTTCCACTCCACTATATACACCACCGTCAACGAAGCCGTGGTGTGGTACTTGACTCTGGACAAGGTGAAGGAGCTCTTGAAGACGGAAAACGGGCAGTTGATCTATAACGAGTTGTTGGTGGTGCAGACCAAGTTGGTCAGGGAGAGGTTCGACACTCTTAGTTCCAATCTTGTCATCTCAGCATGAACTCTGGAAAGAAGGGAAAGGAGAAAAGAAAGGAAAGGAGAAAAGAAGAAAAGAAAAAAAGAAGGGAAAGAAAAAGGACAAGAACGGCTGACAGTTTCAGAAGATTAAGAACACTTTCCAGGAACAAAAGAACAGTGGAAGAATCTGTTAAGGTGTTTAACTGTGTTTGAATGCTTTGGGATATGTGGCAACGGTGCCACAGCTCAAACAGATCCATAAGTTCTCCGTGAGGTCACACAAACTGCACTTTGTCAAGTCGGGTTTTTCGGTGGCCACACTTTCGATGTATAGAGAGTGTTCACAGGAAAACACCTCTTGTTCCCAAGCCTTGATGTCATCGTTGAAGCTGGCCGAATTTGCATTCATAAGATCCTGAGCAAGTTTGAGATTGGAGTGTGGAGTTTGGAGTATGGAGTGTGGAATGTGGAGTTTGGAGTTTGGAATGTGGAGTTTGGAGACCTGGTGTCCATTTGATGGTGGCCTTTTAACGTTTGAAAAGAGAGTTTTTAATGGACATGTACGTTCCAGGTTTAGAAGGAAGAGTTGGTCGTGGCTTATGGGTTGGTGTTTCCAAAACGGCATTGGAGTGGAAACAATATGAGAGAAGAGGACAGTTAAAGTGTGATAAAGAGATGGAGAGATGGAGAGATGAGAGATGAGAGATGAGAGATGAGAGATGAGAGATGGTGAATCTGAAGAAGTTTTGAACTGAGATAGTTCCGAACTGGATGACTCTGAACTGAGCCTTATTCCGATCCAATTAAGAAAAATAAGAGGATACTTTCGCTTTGGTGGAAACATATCCCACTCGTCCTATAGAGACAGTCACAGATGACCATCTAGACTGCAGATATGACTAATATATTTATCGTTAATACTGACTAATATCCATAGCCACATCATTGATATAGTCACATCGTTGATACATAGTAGCCACACCATGCTAGACTCCCACGATGTTCTCTCCATACCACTTCTGTACTGTACTACTTCTGTACTGTAAATGTCATATACAGTCTAAACATCAATGGCCCGTATACAATCAGTACTCTGTCGACCTGGGGTAATTTGCTTTGGTGTCAAAAGACAGACACTATGACGGGTAACAGCACGTCTAAGTAAAACCCCACTGTAGTAGTCATAAAAGCCATAAAAGCCATATAGTCTTGGGAATTGGTTGGGTAATTTTTCCAGAGGAGTTGAGCATTGTTCATATCACTGATGTACTGATGTTCACCTGATCTTCAACTGATGTTCTGATGTCATTGGGGCTCCAACATAATGTCGTGAAAATGTTGTGACCCTTTGTCATCTCCTGCTGGATTGCGCCCTATTAGTTGCTGTCACCATCTCCAATCCATACATTGTGATCCAATGGCATCCTTCAGGCTTAATGTCTAGATTTTGAGATGAACTGCTTGAAGAGGTCCAACTGTTCCCCTGACTTGAAACGATATCATTCAATCTGATGCACCTGTATGGCTTATTGAATAGTGGAAATACCCATGGAGATCTGTTCGGCGTAGTCTAGAATCTTCTGGTAAGTATCAATCAGATGGATCCGGTAAGACCTAGAATGGAGTCTGTACATGCTCTACAAGTCACAGGATGTGTATTGCGGCTCATATAAGCAAGACAGGCATAATCAGGCAAGGCAATCAGCAGAGGTAATTCAGGCATCAGAAGAGACATCGGAAGAGGATCAGAAGAGGCATCAGAGACGAAAACATCTTCCCATCATTATCGTAATATCTCCACTGACGAAGCATCCTTTGACAATCATCACTCACACTAATGAAAATCAGCATCATAGAGTAGATATTGTATGAATCTCACAATCAGAAGTTCTCCCAATTCATTTCTAATTAGCGGGAAACTCCACGGTTGAAGTCAAACACGTAATTAATTCATCGTCCTTGGTGTATGCTCTAGCGTTGACCAAGTACTTTCCGGGAGGTACCTCCTCTGGAATCAACACCAGCTTGGAGATCGATTGCACGCCCTTCTTGACAGGACACTCCAAGTCCACGTTTTGGATCTCCTTGCACAAGTCAAAGGTTTGGTGCACCAACCGGATGAAGCCGTACCGCACGTCCACATCCACGTATGCTCCATCGGTGATGTCCTCAGTCAAGAAGCCTTGAGCCACGAAGGTCAAGTTTTGGCCCTTGACTGGGGGATTGGGATCGATGATCACACTGCGCAAGTCCAAGATCTGCCGAGTGGCGATATCGCAATTGACAATAGGGGAGTTTCCAGGGATTGGTTTCTCGTCAGCCCCTGGGAACACATTCACATCGACTTTTGGAAGGCTGTTTTCATCAGCTCCCAAAATCACGTCGTTTCCAGCTCCTGGACCGTCTTTTTCCTCGGAACTTGGGAAAACGTGGATAACTTCGGGGATCTCCTTAAGCTGCTCAAGAGCTAAAGCGGCGGAGTCCGACACGGAGTTCAAGATAGTGTCTAGCGAAGGAATAGTTATAGCAGAGGCAGAGGCGGCAAGGCCAGCAACGGCGAAGTGGCGCAAAGAAACCATTGAATTAGTAAAATGCAGTGGGGTATGGTTTTTCTAGGGGCAAAATGGGGGTTTTATTCGAGACAGGAACCAATTGCGCAAGGGGCGTTATATGCCGTCGCCGTGATAGATAGTGTGGATGCGAGTGCGGCTCACGGAATTTGGCTGCCCCTAAAAAATGCGGATTGGGCCAATTATATACTCCTCGCAATACTGCAGGCAGAAAGGCTGCAAAAACGCAAACATGGATACTTCTGCATAATGCACCCCCTAAACGCCCGCATGTTTCAAGTCTAGTGCATTACTCCGTTTCAAGTCTAGTGCATTACGCTGTTTCAGGTCCACTGCATCACATGTACTGTGCTTCAGGTATAACGCGTGTCATGCACCCTTGTATGTCCGCATCTTGCCGCCATATGTATGCTGGCGCTACAGCGACGCACATTATATGTAAGGATGAAACTTGGATGATACAGCTACGGGCTATTTAAGCAGCACGGATCCCCCCATTTTTGCCGCAATCATAATTTTTTCTTCCATGAGTTATGTGTCCTTAAACGGAAGTGACCCTGGAATCGCCCTGGCCTGGATCGCCGCCACCATGGGTGTGAAGGCCAACCGTACATTAAAGAATAAGATGCAAGACGTCCATATCCCTAAGGTTTGTGAGGCGGTTTCCGTTCTTGCAACAAAAGAGAATCACTTAAGGCTCACTTCCAACCTCCTTTACGGCTTATCGTTGATATTCAAGCAAAAAGTGACGGTGATGGAGTCAGAGGTGTTGGACGTGAACTTTCGTCTCCAAACACCATTATTTAGCGGTGTCAAAGAGTCTAAGCAGACCCAAGTGTCGGGCTCTTCCCTGAAAATTGCCAAGCTTGCAGACGATATTCGGTTCAACATAGAAACCGACTTTATTCCCGAATTCCAAGATGTGCACGTTTCACAGCCTCCTGCAACACTCGAGGATCTACTTCAAAACAATTTTGGCCAGTCCATTCTAGCTCTTGCAGATGACAACCCTGAAGAGGGTAACAGAGATATTAGCACAGACTTTGCAAATGAAACCAACATTGCGGTGGACTTTGAGTTTGATTTCATGGGAAATATCATCGAGCCCGAGGATAACAGCAGGCCTCTTCTCGATCTCTTGAACACAGAGGAAGATTTCGCTGCTCTGAGACCTACTATTGATGATATCTCCAAGTCAAACAACTCCATCAGCAATGACCAGCATTTCACCACGACGTTGGACCTTGTGCGGCTGACGGTGGCCGAAACCCGACCCAAGAAGAAACGGAAACTAAGACTCTTGATTGACGACGTGACTACCTTTTTGCCAGTGAAGCCTAGTGAAAAATCACTCACTGTTGCTCGGCCAAATGGTGGTTTCCAAGAGGTGTATCGGCATGTGAGTCTACATCAGCCAATGTTCTTGAACACCAATCGAGAACTTCTCTTCCCCATCATTCCGTCGGTGCAAGGGTGTTTCCTCGAAGACAGAAGACAGCGCAACATGGGACTTTACGGGGATGTGGAGATTGAGCGGGGCAGAAACCTCCCCACCCGTCGAAGAAGTCTGAGTGTGTTCGATCTCATTGGACAAGAGTTCAACTTTGAAGATCTCGACCTCAACTTCCTTACCGAAGCTGCTACAGCTCCACCACCGCGAGTGGAGGAAAGTGCTTCGGCGCAGGAATTGGAGAGTCAAAACTCAAAGAAGCTCGAGGACTTTGCAAAGTACCTCCGGGAGAGAATGACCGAAGTGTCTGCCCAAACGCCTGGTACTGCAGATAACTACTCTTTTGAAGCTCTTCTTCCCAGCCAACCTGGTCGAGATGCACCAGTGAGTCGAAAGGTGGCGGCCAATTCGTTTGCTTATATGCTCCAACTTGCAGGCCAGGGCGAAATGGAGTTTAGTGAATTTGGCGACTTCAGCGACTTCAACAATTTGAATGGCGGAGAGTTGCAGCCCAGGGCTCCTAATGCAGTGTACGTGAGGTTTCTCTAAGGTAACAGGAGTACTTTAAAGAACAGGAGTACTTTGAAGAACAGGAGGAAGAACTTTAAAGTAACAAGAGAACTTCAAAGTAATAAGAGGGACGTAAGCATTACGGGTGACGGGACATACAGATCATCATGACTACACAGTTGACATTCTTCGTACATTACATGACTATTAGTGGAATTAAGACATAATACAGTGCACTGAAGTCACCGTCAAGCACATTGTCAGAGATGCTCCAGCAATTACGGAGGCTCCAGCAATTACGGAGTCACGTGCGCTTAGTTAACAACACCGTTAGTGTCGTCGTGCTTGGCAAACTCCTCCTCAGCTTCGTACAACTCGTGCTCCTCAGGCTCCTCCTCGTTGTCGTGGTGCAAAGACAAGGTTGGCTTGATGGCAGCGCCGTCCAAGGTCCACGAACCCAAGGCGTTTTCAGCATCAACAATGATTTGCTTGGAAGCCTCGTAGCCGTCGTATGCAGGTCTGGTTTCACCTGGGGTCACGGCAGAGTCATCCAACAACTCCAACAAGGCCTTACCGTATCCGGCTATAAGGGCGTACTTCTCGGCCAATTCCCTGATGGCGTCGAACTGGTAGTTGAAAGCAGCCTTCAACTTCTCTCTAGTGATGTTAGACAATTGAGCCTCGGCAACCAAGGACTCGGCCTCGGCTCTCACCAACTCCTGCTCCAAAACAGAGATCTTGGGCGATTGAGGGTCCTTGTACTTCAAGTGAGCAATCTCATCGGTGATCTTCTGCTTTCTGTCTCTGGAAGGCTGGACAGAAGACTCGATGTTTCTGATGGTCTTCAAGGTGATTCTGTATTGGTCGTACTTGTCGATGAACTGGTCCTCCAATTCTCCGATCTCATAGATCAAAACTCCCAACTTGTCGGTGACATCAGACACATCCTCGTCGTTCTCCTCTCCCCAGAGCGACAATTGCTTGGCGGTTTCACGACGCTCTCTGGCCGTCAATTCCACAGCACGCATCACGTTCTTCTCCATCTTGATGTACTGGGTCAATTTCTTGGACAACTCAGGGGCAGTGACTCCAGCAAAGTTCTTTCTGAACGTGGACGTGATTCCGCCCTTTCCAAAGAACTTGGACTTGGTGGAAGACGTTGGGGGAGGAGGCGACTGCATCTGCGAAGCAGTGGGAGCCTTTTGGGATCTCATAGAATAAGTTCTGTGCATTTTGGCGAGGGGGGATTTTTGTTTTTGGGGGGAATAGCAATCGGGGGAATTCGCTCCTATTTATACGCACGGGCTTTAGGGATTGGACGCCATGCGCACGCGTGCATATTGCGCCGAGAATGCATGCGTTGCTACCACGCAAAACACCGTGGGTGACCGTTTTGGGAAGGGGCGAAAACACACCATGAAACCACGACTTTTGGGTGATTTTTTTAGTATGGGTGGGAAGTGGTGCACGGGTGTGGGTAGCAACCATCGCCACCTCCATCCACCGCGATCCGCATGACCACTAAAAACGAGTCCTGCCACGACGAGACACCAGAATTGTTTCAGATTTCAGATATGTTCAGAATTGTTTCACAATTGTTTCAGATGTTTTGGGTCGGTTTCACAATTGTTTCACAATTCTTCCATTGTTTCTGTTCACAGTTGTCTGGATCTAGTGTTCTAGAACGAACAGAATCTGACCAAAATGAACCAATCTCGAATCTGCTTTTTCCAAATCACAAGATATATCACGTGATGTCCTCGGCAATAATAAGCAACATTAATCGAAGACCGCAAACCGTTGCAGTGACTCGGAATGCCCGTTCAATTAAGGTGGCATGGCTTAAGATTGCTCAGATGCACGGAATATATTTGCGGCTGCATGGCGGATGCGCTGTGTGCAGGCCGCCAGCCTAACACGGCCACACGTGACGTCACGCCGCACCCTAGAAGGTTACGAGCAACCTTAAATTGGACCACAGCACACCTGTACACCCAGACCTCCAGAACGAGACACCAAGATCAAAGATCTAAACACTGAAGATCTAAACACGTAAAACTGATCTGAAACAGAAACACGTGTTTTATGCAGTCTTGGGCCATAGCAGACCTGTACACCGCCAGAACGAGACTCCAAGATCAAACAAACCACCAAGATCTGAAACACACGTAAAACTGATCTGAAACACACGTAAAACGGATCTGAAACACCTTCTATTCATTACACTTCACTGTTCCGTGTGCCATTGGTACGCACGGACCTAGTGTCATGGACATATAGCGTAGACGCACCTGCAAGTCCAAATACTCACCTTCAAGTACTTCCATTTGAAGCACCTCAAAACAATACACTCCTTGTCATTGGTTCCAGTTGTGTTTTATGCAGTTTTGGACCACAGCACACCTGTACACCGCCAGAACGAGACACCAAGATCACCTAGATCTAAACACTGAAGATCTGAAACAGAAAAACAAATCTGAAACACATCAAAGGAATCTGAAACACACGTCAAATGGATCTAAAACAGACGTAAAATTGATCTGAATCACATGTGAAACGAATCTGAAACACGTAAAACGGATCTGAAACACGCCAAACTGATTTGAAACACGTAAAACGGATCTGAAACACGTCAAACTGATCTGAAACAGAAAAACTGAACTCTTTTATGCAGTCCTGACCCTTTTCTTCCCCTCGCCCTCGTCTCCAGGCCGTTTTAGAAGCCCAAGCGGCTCCAAGATCCGGTAGTAGTCCTCCTCCAAGGCCTGGTATGCAGTCTGGAGCTTATCGAGGCGTGTAGGCTCGTCCATGCCCTCCAAGGCCTCGCGGTTCTTCTCATACAAGCGTTTCTTGATAAAGAGGCGGATGTCCTTCTTGGAATCGCGAGCATGGCCTCTTTTGGCCGCATCCAAGAAGGCCATTTCAAAGAGTCTGTGCAATTGGCGTTTCTCCACCTTGTGTGCAGTCTTGACCGTAGCAAAAAAGTCCGGGGTCACGTCTTTGGTGCTTAAACCCAGAAATACCTTGAGTTCAGTCAATCTCTGGAAATCCGTCCGGTCTCTCATATCGTCAAAGGCCTCATTGGGCTCCTCCACCACGATCTCCAAAATCAGGTCGTCCTGCACCCAGTGCTCGTAGAGTCTCCGGTAGAGCTGGCTACCAAAGTGTTTCCCCTGGTGAATGGGGAGAATGACAAACTGCAGGATCTTTTTCCTGACCAACGTCGTTCCTGCATCAAAGCGGTCGTGGCCTGGGTACACCCAATAGTTGTAGACGGTAGTAAAACCAATGATTTCGGGTAAAGCCAGGTTGGAGGTCCGGTACAAGACGAAAAAGTCCCACAACGGGTCGTGGGCCTCTATATACAGGCCGGCTTCAATGAACAAGAGCACCAAGATTTGGAGGCGGCGCAACAACTCGGCTCCATTTTCGGACGAAAGCGAAATCTGGTAGATCCCATACGTTTCGCCGTCCACAGCCCATTCCTGCACCAAATCCCCCGGGATTTTGAAGTCCTTCTGTTCAGCATCGATCCTGTCCCGCCACGTGGCCTCATCTTTATAGGTGGTAGATTCAGGCAAATACTCTAGCATTTTAAGCTTGGCGTCCACGTCGAGTTGGGGCAAAACACCCGTATATTTGACGTTTAAAAACGGCAAAAATGTCACCGAGTCAAAACACACCAAAATCTGGAGACCCTGGTACCCAAAAATGGTCTCAGCGTCGCCGAAAATGGGGTACGTGAATACTGGCTTGAACATCTGTGCTGTACCATCGGTATTGGTGATGTAGATATCCATGGCTTCATTCAGCAGCAGGGTCCAGAGCTCTGGTTTCAGGGACGCTATGGCGAGGCTCATAACGGATGCATTTTCTGAAACAGCAGGTGCATGATCTGAAACAGGGGCATCCGAGCCGTGTTCTGATACGTTGTCGAGAGATCCGTTGGTGTCCGACATGTTGTGGTTGGAAGCGTGTGGGAAGCTTAGATTCACCTTAGACGCGTTTGGTTCGTGCACGACCCTATATAGTCATACACTATTATAGTATTCGTACACTATCATAGTATTCATACACCAATGGACCAAGCTTGAGATTACACTATGAGATTCGGACCGGACAATCGTCCCTGATTACAGTATGTCATAAAAACAAGAGCATGAGCATTTAAATAAAAATAAGAACATAATATGTGCTCAACGCTCAACCTTCCGCATCGCTCCAAGGCAAGTCACCGTTTGGAGTGGACCTCGGTTACGTACCCTCATCACCATTACATTTCGATTTTCCAGTTCCAGTTCCGATTCAATCACTCCACCGCCGGTCTGTCGGTCTGTGGACATCGCAGAGACCCTCCATAGAAGTCTCACAACGGCCCTATAGCAGCCCACCAAGCTTCCTTCGATAAAGCAAAAACTTATTTTGACAAAAAAACACAAGGACCTTAACTTCCAAGCAGGTCAAAATGTTTATGTTGATATCAATTGTCTCAATTGTCTCGCTGGCTTTCCCCGACGCGAGAAATTCCCGACTTGCACTTAAGCAGTTCATTCAATTGATCTTAAGATGTGTCCACTCAATCATGATTCAAGTACCGTAATTCAAGGAACCGTTGAACCGCTGATTGAGTGGCTCATGAATAATGATTTCTTGATTCTTTGAGTTGTCTGCCTTGTTTGTCATGTCTATCATGTTTGTCATGTCTGTCATGTTTGTCATGTTTGTCATGTTTGATGTTTGATCACGTTTGGTTTATCTTATAATGTCTTTGTCTCGTCTTGTTTGTTTGTTTGTTTCGTTTGGCCTGTCTTCTGTCTTGTCTGTCTTCTGTCTTTGTTAGTTATCAGAGATCAGATCCAGTTGTCTTGTCGTGTCTTGTCTTGTCTTTTCGTGTCTTTTCGTGCCTTTTATCGGTTATGTTTTATGTGATCTGTTATGTGATCTGTTGTCTTGGCTTGGCTTGGCTTGTCTGATCTGATATCTGAAATCTTTGATGCCTTGTCTTTGTTTTTGTCTTCTATCTTGTCTTTTCAGCCACAGTCACAATTAACAGATCCCGTCACAGTCATAGTCATAGTCATAGTCACAGTCACAATCACAATCACAGTCACAGTCACAGTCACAGTCACAGTTATATTCACAGTTATAGTCACAGTTATCAGTTATCGTCATAGGCACAGTCACATTTATCAGATTCAGTCGCAGATTCATCACCAGTGAACTATCGACTTGTGATGCCTACATAATACAAAGGCAGCACGGTTTTCCACATTAGCGAGTTATGCCTACAAAAGGCAAAAAAATCCCAGAAAAATACTTCACACCACTACCAACCGACGTTGGACTCAAAAGGTATAAAGACGGGTCCGAACTAGTCGAAGTGGAGGAGGAAATTCTAGGACACAACAAAGTCAGCCGGGGCTATAAAGTCAGTTGGGGCTACAAAGTCAGTTGGGACTACCTTTTATCGGTACAATGACAGACGCACCGCAGAACACCCACAAGGTGAAATCATTAAGGTACGAGCTGGAATTTTAAAGTCAAACGCACCTCAGCTCTACCGGGAATATGCTCAATAACATGGCCTTCCAATGCCTAAATAAATCGGCATCGAGGCTGAGGGGGATGTCAGATCCACCATAGTTAGTGCTCTACTTATTAAGGTATTGTTAAGCCTCTCCGCCTGATATCTACCAACCACCTTCCAGCCATCTACCAGCCAGCTACCAACTGATGCTACCACGCCCCTTTCTNGATATCTACCAACCACCTTCCAGCCATCTACCAGCCAGCTACCAACTGATGCTACCACGCCCCTTTCTGGTTCACCGTTACTACACCCCTTCGGCTACCTTCCGGCAGACTATTTAATGGTGGCCGATTCCTCTTCCTGAGGAATCATCAACGAATACAGATAACTTAGTACTAAACGTTACAACAAGAATCTAACAAAAGGATAGCAAATACCAAAGGATAATACTGGATGATACCAAATTTAGGAGGATAGTACTAGTAGATAGTACATACTAGAGGATACTACGTACTAGAAAACATTACTGGAGGATAGTACTGGATGATATTACTGGTTGATATTACTAGAGGATAGTAAATATGGGGGGAATTACTAGAGGATATTACTTTTTCAGTCAGTATAAGGCTTTCTTGAGCTTCCATGTTTTGTTTTGATCAACTCCCAGGATTCCTTTTGGTTATTCAACAAATTGGTTCGTCCAACACCAGGTGCAGGTATGCTGAGCTAACGTCAATTTTATTGACCTTCATCCCATGAATAACAGCAAGGCTGCTTGCTCTGTGGCTTGAGAAGCATCTATCAATTCAGTCGTGTTCCAAATACTACTTTACTAGTCCGTCTATACTACTATCTGGCCATATACTGTACTCCAGTACTTATACAGATATTACTCTATACTCTATACTACTACTACTATACTACTACTACTATACTACTATACTACTACTACTATACTCTATACTACTATACTACTATACTACTATACTACTACTACTATTCTTCTAGTACTAGTATCAGTGCAGTCTCAAACGTAAAGTGGTACTATACGTATAGAAATATGTGGAGTGGTAGTATGTTCCAAGATTTAGCTCCATTTCCAATGGATGATCTTATAGTATGACTATAGTCGTATGAGCGTCTATGAGCATGTGTAACTGTCTCTGAATAATTTTAGTATGCGTGGGTGACGTTCAGTAGTTACAGGTTGGACCATTACTATAGGATGACTATGAATATAGTATAGTATGACTTAGGGTGTAATATTTGTATAGTACTCTACTCTACTACTGATACTTCTACCACTCATTTACTCTACTACTCTACTTCTAATTCTCTACTACTCTACTACGCTACTACGCTACTACTCTGCTACTACTATCTAAGACTACTATCTAAGACTATCTACTGGACTACTCCAAGTCCCTCTCTTTTTCTGGACCTTCTATTTCATAGTGATGACTAAGTGTTGATGACAAGAAGTATAGTCTGACGAGGTACCATATGTCTGTATAATGAGGTTGTATAATTTGGTAGTATAAGAGTTCTTTGAAGACTTGGTGGATTCTATGACTCGGTAACATCTATATTCTATAGTGTGTATGTCAATGTATCTGTATAAGCAGCAAGCATAGTCAGTCTAATGTGTCTATATCAATGAGTAAGTGTGTAGTGGTACTGTAGAGTAGTACTACTTCTACTACTTCTACTACTTCTAGTACTATTACTAATACTACTGAATACTGATTACTGACTACTACACTACAACTACTACAACTACAACTACTAGTAATTCTGCTACTACATATATTACTACTACTACTCCACTGAATTCACTAGTAACATTCTAATGCCACTACTACTACTACTATACTACTATTGTACTCTATACTACTACTACTATACTACTACTACTATACTACTACTACTACTATACTACTACTACTACTATACTACTATACTACTATACTACTATACTACTACTACTACTACTATACTACTATACTACTATACTACTACTACTACTACTACTATACTACTATACTACTATACTACTATACTACTATACTACTACTAATACTATACTACTATTACTACTATACTACTATTACTATACTACTATACTACTATACTACTATACTACTATACTACTTATACTACTATACTACTACTACTACTATACTACTACTACTACTATACTACTACTACTACTATACTACTATACTACTATACTACTATACTACTACTACTACTATACTACTACTACTACTATACTACTACTACTACTATACTACTATACTACTATACTACTATACTACTACTACTACTATACTACTACTACTACTATACTACTACTACTACTATACTACTATACTACTATACTACTATACTACTACTACTACTATACTACTACTACTACTATACTACTACTACTACTATACTACTACTACTACTATACTACTATACTACTATACTACTATACTACTACTACTACTATACTACTACTACTACTATACTACTACTACTACTATACTACTACTACTACTATACTACTATACTACTATACTACTATACTACTACTACTACTATACTACTACTACTACTATACTACTACTACTACTATACTACTACTACTACTATACTACTATACTACTATACTACTATACTACTACTACTACTATACTACTACTACTACTATACTACTACTACTACTATACTACTACTACTACTATACTACTATACTACTATACTACTATACTACTACTACTACTATACTACTACTACTACTATACTACTACTACTACTATACTACTACTACTACTATACTACTATACTACTATACTACTATACTACTATACCACTATACTATTGTTCTAGTGGTAATACGGTTTGCATGGGAATTGGCACCCAATATACGTCTTCAAACACGTCGGAGAATATGTTTACTTCGTGGAGGACTTGCACCTAGGTTTCCAGTCAATCTAGTTAAACACGTGTCAACAAATCACATTTAGTTTAGTAATATTTATACTTGTTACTCATAGATATTACTAGGGGATGGTACTGGTGGCTATTAGTGGAGGATATTACTAAAGAATAGTAAATACTAGAGGATAGTACATACTATATGGTATTACCGGATGATAGTAAGTAGTGGTGGATAGTACTAGTGGATAGCAAATACTGAGAATATTACTAGAAGATTCTATTACTAGATATTACTGGAGAATAGTGTGTGGAGAATAGTACATACTGGAGGATAGTAAACACTAGGGGATATTACTACAGGACACCACATACTAGAGAAGATCACTAGAGAATAGTACATACCAATAGGATAGTACATACCAGAGTATATTACTAGAGAATAGTACATACCAAAGGATAGTACATACTAGAGTATATTACTAGAGGAGAGTTATTTTTGAACACGACTAGGCAACACTAAATACTGGTGGATAGTGCCAGAGGACGGAATCAATTGCGGCTTTACTTGGGATATCTTGTATAGTACCAGAAAGCAAGATGGTGGCTATGGTACTGTTTACTGTCAGCTTATAGGGAATTCCATCAGGACAGAATGGAAGATCTAGGTATTCTAATCCCAGATCCATGTGTAAATCCCCAACAAAATGGTTTACAATGGTTGACCATTTCAATGGTTGACAATTACAATTGTTAAAAATTGCACTGGTAGACAATTACAATAGCTGAAAATTACAATGGCTGACTTCCTAAAATGGCTGACTATAACAATAGTTCACTTCCTAAAATGACTGACTAGTACCATGGTTGACTATGGTGATGCTTGAATGGTCCATACAATAGGGTTAAGGATGCCATTGAGGATATCATAATAGAACCTCACGCAAAAATGGGTTCCAAAAATGGGTTTCAAAAATGGGTTCCCAAAATGGGTTCCAATAATGGGATAAGTATAACCGTATGATTGTATAGCAAGACATTGGTATAGTTTAGTCTCCAATAGCTTGGTGTAGTACAGTAAATAGTACAGTAAATAGAATCCAGATATGTTGATTTTGTTGATTTTGTTTGATTTGTTTGATTTGTTTTGAATTCTCGCATATGCTTATACTTGACAATTTCGCCTGGAAATATTCACGTCCCGGTGTCATGCTCATCTGTATATAAAACCTCATATTCTCATTATTTACGTAAGTCAACGAACATAGTATCGATAAGGCATAAATGTAACAAAGAACCAAACACGGTTTTAGAATCCATAGTGGAACCCGAGTTCATTTGGGTATACTTTGTAGGTGTAAGAAACGTGTACGGTATTTTGGATTCGAAGCCGCTGAGCATCTCATCTCTAATGATGACAATCAAAGGGTCAATGGTTACCTTAAGAAAGTGGAAAGGGACACCATTAGGTTGTTTCAAAGATCTGAGAGTGCTTTAAGAGGAATCGGCCTAGCACCAAAAACTGGAAACCCTACGTTTATATTGCTGACCATGTTTACACTGCGCTGACTATGACTATGATGTTCAGGCTTCGTGCATTTGTTTTCATGGAACCCGTGGTGTTCTTCATGCGCTTTGCCAGAGAAGGTTTCAAACCTAAACACATTATTAAGATCTTCAAGAGATGCTTGGGTGAAAACAGGGTTGACCTGCCTCTGGAAGATTTGAATGCAAAGTAATGGAAACTGACGTTTGCAATAATCCGTGAAGATTTTGTTCCATATTCCAAACAAAGGGCGGTCATTTCGGTGAGAGCTGCTGGCAAAAAGAAGAAGAGCAAGAACAGCAAGAACAAGAAAAACATTGAACAAAGACAGAAGATAGAATGGAAGAAAAGCAAGAGAAGAAAGAGAAGGATGATTAGCTATGTATCGGTTACTATCAGTTAGGAAGTGGTCTCAAATATCACTCGTGTACTGCACCCAACCGACCTTCACAACAAAAACTACTACACTACTGTTCCACTACACACTACTCCTCCACTACAAATGATACTCTGCTCAATGGTCTGCTCAATCTTCATGCATACTCCACTACTGTACCAGTGGGTAGTATAGAGATCTGACTATGAGTGTACCTATACATTAGGGATAAAAGAGTGAGTGGTTCTTGAAGTACACTGAGATCACCAGTTGTTATATAAGAGCATATGATAGTATAGAAATAAAGAAACCGTTCCAGTTAATTTAGAGACATTCTACATGATTGTTTAATAAAAAAAACGTTATATACTCACTTCAAAGTCAATCGAAACTGGCGTAATCCTATTAAAGTACACTAAGAATAAAGTTAGACTAGAGAAGCTTCAGAAGCAATAGCATAATTACCAGATTTGGAC
>NKZK01000533.1:0-46694 GCA_002370145.1 [Candida] ipomoeae | reverse complement strand
GAAGTTGTTCTTATAGGAGATTTCGAAATCAACTCACGTAGAGAACACGGTGTTCAGGCCTTTCTTAGTCCAGATTGCACCCAGATGAAAATGAAGGTGATGAAGAAAATCAGTGAGGTTCCACAGGAAAAGCAATCTTAATCTGATCTTTCTTATTCTAGAGGATCAAGTTCTTTTCGTGCCCTTACCTTTCTTTGTTTCGAGACCTGAGCATGATAATGTGAAGAAGCTCTCTCGGGGAGAACGGGAAGTATGAGTCCAAGAGCAACTATAGTTTAGTTCCATCCAGCACTTGTTCTTGTAGTAAAGTATTCCCTAAGGTACAGAACGACCTCATCTAGAGGATGATTGGGTATTACAAGACACGATATAATTACTTACCAAGTAATAGAACGTTTCAAGCAATAAACTCACCAAGCAATAGAACTTATCAAGTAATAAACTAACCAAGCAATAGAACTTACTAAGCCATAAAGGGTGGTAGCTGGAACGCCTTTTTAAGATTGAAAACTTCGTCCTTGGTGTTGTTGACCACAGAAGGGTTCAAGTTGGAATGGCGGGAGATAGTCCTTAAAGCTGGAGAATCTAAAGGGTTTGGGGGACTTGACCAAGAATGCGCCGTAGTCCGTGGACTCGTCCCACCGGTATTTTTCCGGTCGAGTAAAAAGGTGAGTTCAAGGCCCTATTCTGTCCGTTCAAGAGCAAGCACGTTTTGGTATCTTTGAGCCCTATTCCTAATACATCTTTGTACAATCCAGCATGCCCCGGGATGGCCAAGTCCCCCTCAGGGTCGTTATGGGTCATCAAACCAATGTTAATGGAAATCATCAAACTGCATTTGGTTTAGTTGTATTCCCAAGTCTCAGGGAAATCTTCAGTATTATGACCATGGAACCAAAAATAAACACATTGAGATAAACGTCAAAAAAGAAAAAAAAAACTGAGTAGATAAGTAGATGGATGTAGAGGGTTGAGAAAAAAAGAAGGGGTAGAAAAAGGAGTAGATAAAGGAATAGAATATGAGTAGAAAATGAGTAGAGAGTAGAAAAGGAGTAGAAAGTGAGTAGAAAAGGAGTAGAAAAGGGAGCAGAAAAAAGAGTAGAAAAGGAGTAGAAAAGGAGTAGAAAAAAAGGGGGCGGAGGCGATAGCTTTTATATTCACGGATGTTGGCTGTAAATCAGTGCGGGGTTTAGGAATGCGCTATCATGTGGAGCCTCATGCGCGAGCGTTGGCTGCAATTCCAAAAGAATATAAAAGGCATGCCATTCCCTGCGAACGAACAAAATATATTATTCTACTGATTATCCCACTCTCCACTTACTACACTATATACAAACCGATTTATACTACCCTAGCTACACTAACTACACTATGTTGTAGATTTGATAATTCCAGATCAGCTAGAAGTGCTGGGGAACTAGGTGGCCCCTATGGTTCGAGATCCAGAGGTCCCTTCTTGCTATAGGATATGGATCTCATTGTCTCATCAAGATAGGTGAACACTTCACGAGAAGTGTTTACCTCTGAAGGAGCGTGAGTCTCTTTATCAGTACGAGAAGATTTGGTGGGTCTGGTTTTGGGAGGCATCTTGATATGTCTCCCTCAGTTGATATATATTTTCGGTACTCTTATAAAATAGTGGGAGCTTGTCCTTTTATATTGGGGTGAGCCTTCACATGACCAAAGTCATGTGAGTGACTGCGGTCTCAGAGAGACAGCAAGTGCTGTTTTCTCAACATAGACGACTCCTGCATATTACAGGTTAATCACTGTTATATCTGCCCTGCTTATATGCACTCACATGAACATGCAGTACATCTAAGGATGTACTGGTTCCTCAAGTTCAACAGCTCCGTCACTAAGCTGTTCCTTTCTGGAGAATAGCACCAACTTTTAAGGCTAAAAAAGTGTTAGTTTCAACAATCTTCAGATGTGCGCGCAAAAGTGGACTCTAAGCAAGTTTGTAAAAGTTTGTTCATCTAAATTTTAATCTATCTGGGTTTATTCATTGGTTTAGACAATTACCTCTAACTGAAGAATCTAAGATAGAGGTTATCATGACGTTTTATGGATTAAAAAGCTGTTGAATAAGGTAAGTTGTTTGTATCATCTGATAAAGGGAGGTAGGTGATAACCATAATGGACTTCTCTTTTTATATAATTCAAATGTAAAAACAATAATCTTCTCTTTCAAGAAATGTAGTAAAATTTGTATACGATACAGTATATCCGAGGATTTAGACCCTACACTGTATTTCTTACTTTAGCGAAAGCACCTGGATCGTAAATCGCCGAGGGCGCTGGGTTCTGTACCTCTTCTCACATGTGTATGTAAACCAAATTCTTGTACCTACCACTTTCTCATCCCCTCCAATATCAAGCAAGCAATTTTGCCGTGATCTTGAAGACCAAGAATTTCAATTAAAGACTTGATTTAAGATTCGTAACAGGAGTCTCAATTCATCTTTAGTTCCGGTCTATTTTCATTGTTTACTATGAGACGGAACCAACCAGCTTTCGCAACCACAAACGGTCGCAACCAGCCTTACCTAGCAGCGCAGATAGAGCAGTTCCACTTAAGAGCAGAACAGGATAAGATGGATTCCTATAGTTCTGCCTCCAAGTCTGCTACGATCTCTGAGTCCACTTTTACCGAGCCAACTCTCAAACAGTCCACTACTGGTGGTACTAAGACCATTAATAGAGATTCCATGGATAGAGGGTACTTTAGGGAATGTACTAGGGATACTAATAGGGAATCTACATTTAGAGACCCTGTTAAAGTGTCTCCTCGTCCTCCTACTACTACCACTCCAAATTTCAAATCTGGTGGAACTAGTCAAACCCAGCAGAGGAGACCTCAGCCTGATCCTTCTCGGTATGTTCCTAAGTATCATACTACGAATCAGCAAGCATTGACTGTTTCAGAGTCCAAAGCAACCTTTTCTGAAAAACTCCTGGACTTATTACTGCCTGAAGGTGTTGCCTTATTCAAGAAGGAGATGCCGGTTGCACCTGGATTTGGGTGCGAAAACGCGCACTCAGTGCCAATGCCAAAGAATCTCAAGCAACAGGAGAATTTGCACGCTGCTCATTTCCAAGCCACCAAAAAATGGAGCAAAGTACTTAACAAAATCAGACTTTTGAAGAAGCACAATGATTGTTACCTTGAAAGAGCCTCGGTCTGCAATTTGGACGATTGTCTTGTGAAAGCAGGAAGTGTGCGGCGCATTTCGGCCAGTCGCGCTTTCTGCAAAATCCGCTGCTTTGCATTGAAAGTAGCTGGCAAACCCATTAGAGCGGCCTGGGAGGATATCAATGACCCATACTACGTCAATTACGAGGATATGAGTCCTGAAAAGTTGGTTGCGTTGGCCCGTGATCACCACCATAGAAAGTACCAGGTTTCAAAGTTCCGCGCCAGACTCGAAAAGGAACTCGAGCTGGTTTCTGCTGTTGCAGACCAGAGGCGTGCAAAGTTTGCCTTTGAAGACCATGATTACAATTACAGAGCTCCAGTTGCCCTTGAAAATTTGGCTGAGCCAGGCAAAATCAGAGCTGAAATTGTGGAGAGACATCCATATTTGAGACTTGATGAGCCACAGCCAAGGCCGCAGCCAAGGCGAAGCCAGAGGGTGGAAATAAAGCAAATTCCTCCAAAAAAAGTCAGGGAAACGGTAAGAGCTCCAGTCAAAGCTCCAGTTACCCGAGTCCCAGAAGTTACAGTTCCAGTCAGAGCTCCAGTCAAAGCTCAAGTTACCAGAATCCCAGAAGTCAGAGCCCCAGTCAAAGCTCAAACAGTTAATGAAGTCAGAGTTCCAGTTACCAGAACTCCATCAGTCAAAACCCCAGTCAAAACCCCAGTCAGAACCCCAGAAGTCAAAGTCGCAGAAGTCAAAGTGCCAGTCTTCGAAGATGCCGTTTCAAATCATTCCACCTGGAAAACGCATAGTCAAGATGTTTCTACTTTTCAACTCCCCGTTGAGAATCCTTGGGAAAGCGTCACGGAGAATCCATGGGCAAACCATGTTCCAGAAGCTCCTAGTCCAAAGGTTCAAGTTCAGGAAGCAGTTTATTCGAAGAAAAGCTCAGCTAAGCTGACACTCACGCCAAAGACCATAGCTACAATGGTCTCAGACAAGGCTGAAATTATTGCAGAAGCTGAGACTGTCACAAAAGCTGAGATTGTAGCCGAAGCTGAAATTATTGCAGAAGCTGAGGTCGAGGCTGAGATCGACGCTGAAATCTCGGACCATGGCGATCAGGTCATAGCTGAGATTGAAGAAGTCATTCCAAAGATTCCCCAGGCCAAAGTGAATGTTGAAGCCAGAAAAGAAGATTCCAAGGCTTTAATAACGTTCACTTCCGGGAAAAGCCAATCAGGAATAGCTAGCCACAAAGCAGCTTTACTCAAGAGAGCCACCAAAGAAAATGAGGTTCGCCATACCCAGATCCCAGCCGATATCAAGATTGCCTTGAAGGTCAAGTCTGAGTTTCTTGCAGGCAAATTTGATCCAAAAGAGCCTGTGTCTAAAGCAACGGGAGCTCCCATTAGGAAGTTGGATCTCTCCAAGTTCATGATGAAGGAGCCAGAGTCGAAAGGAAGACCTGCTCCGAAGAAGTTGGATCTTTCCAAGTTCAATGTGAAGGATATTGAGGAGAAGTTCAGAGTGGCTCCCAAGAAATTGGATCTCTCGAAGTTCAATATCAAGGACGCCGAGGAAAAGGTCAAGGTTGCACCTAAGAGATTGGATCTTAGCAAATTCGAAGCCATTGCCAATACTACTAACACCAAGGGAATGGCCATTGACACGAATACTAAGATTCCTAAGGTTGCTACTTCAAAGGCCACTCCTCCTCCAAAGACCACCAAGACTCCTCTCTCTATTGTTAAGAACATTGTTTCTGCCATTGCTGCTCCAGTCCAACAAGTCTGCGAGACTCAGGTGGACAGCTGGGTCCAAAAACCAAAGAGCCAATTATGGATTGAGCTCAACTTGGAAGCTGTTTTGGTTCCACACCTTAAAAAAACACCTTTGAGTTGCAAAGCCTTGTTGTTGACGTGAAGATTCTCTGCAGAAGTGAATGCGAGAACAAACTCAACGAGTACTTGGCTTACTTGAGACTCGTGGTGAGCGTGGACAAACAAGAGTCCATGAGATTCGAGGAGATCACCAACACAGATATTAGCAAGCAGTGTCCTACCTTTGTTGGGGTTTCCCAGAATGACTTGGCCCAGGACCTGTCGCTGATTGTACTGGAACCCTGTACTAGTCAGCTTTCGCACCTACAAACTGTGATGAGGGCACAAGATGTCTTGATGAGCCAATGCAAGAAGAAATTCTTGGCTCAGTTCAATATCCATGATAGGATCGAGGACTACCTTAAATGTCTCCTTGAGAACATCCAATCTACTGGCAAAGAGTTTGTGAAGATATGCCTTGAAATGGCTACAGACAATGCAGACTGCGCCAATTATGATGACTACGAGCACAGACTATGTGCAATGATGGAGGACTTGGACACAATGGAGAAGATGGACCACAGTGCTAACAAAAGCATGCAGAAGATCAAGAATGGTTTCTCTGTGAGTCTTAAAAATGTGATCCAAGGCCATACCGATGCTTGTGCTATCAAGCAGAAGTACATGGACCAGTTCCATAAAGTATTGATGCAAGCACTGGACTCCGGGCCATTGACCCCTAATCAACTTAAGAAAATGATTGGTTGTGTCGGTCTTGAAACCCAAAAAGGGTTCTTAGACGAGTGTCTTCATTTGCGGGCCCATGAGGTATTGCTGCAAAAAATGGACCGTCTTACTGCGCTCTACAAAGTAGTGAGCCGTGCGCGCGAACTGTTGCAACTCACTTATACTCAAGTGACTCTGCGCTTCGTGACACATATTTACGAGTCTCACGGAGTGAGAAGGTAATAGGATGATTATGACTATGGTTGTCTCAATGACTATTGAGACTGACTGACAATGACTGACAATGACGACTGACGATGACTGAAATTGACTGACATTGACGACTGACTCTAATGACTATAATGAATGCGATGAAGACTGACTATCTTTATTGTTAAAGAAGAACAAAAAAACAAAAGAAAAAAAAATAGAAAAAAGAAAAGACTGGGACAATGGCGGTGGTGATGAAATACTAATGGCTACTAACTAATATAGCGGATGACAGTGAAATATTGAGCAAAGGCAGGGAATCTCTTGCGATTAGTGATGGACTGAACGTATCCGGTAATGAACCCCATGCAAGCCTCTGGATTGTGAAGATGCAATGAACCCTTAAAAGTGGGATTGTGACATCTTGTAATGAACCTTGGCGAGCTGGACGGGATTGTGAAAGATACAACTAAGTCCATCATGAATCAAAAGAAACAACTGCCTTCCTAAATACTCCACTAGAGTCTGCGATAGAGGCGAAAGGTCATAAGTACAACAAAGCCACTGACATTGAAGCAGAAAAAACAAATGTCGCTAATAGTTGCTAGTAATTGACTAATAAAAAGAGGATCTGTAGAAGCAATCAGTAGGCTTAGAGCTAGAACTGTAACAGAGTGATGACTGCCCACCAAGGTCTACACACTAAGGTAGTTGGTCTGAGGCACCATCCCAATGAATGATTGTATGGCAACTATTGTTCAAGTATATGATAAGAATAGTACACTAGAGGAATAGTTAGTATAGTATAGTATAGGTAAACTTCAGTTCTAAGGTAAGGCAATGGTATAGGATAAGTACAAACATAGGCTATATAAATATTTATGTATTAGGGTAAGCGAAGGAATATTCTAGTCTGAAGAGTATACATAGTACAGTACAGTCAGTACGGTATTTTCTTAAAAGTCGAGCAGCTTATAGTACAGTATAGTAGTGAAGTATAGTAGTGAAGTATAGTAGTACAGTATAGTAGTGAAGTATAGTAGTGAAGTATAGTAGTACAGTATAGTAGTACAGTATAGTATAAGTTTGAGTATAGTACAGTACAGTCTGTAGAGTCCAATATGTAGATTTCAGTCAGTAAACCAAAGCGCAGTCAGGAGAATATAATACAGTCTGTAGGGTGTACTACAGTGTAATATAAGTACATATAAGTTTAAGCATAGTATAATCAGTCTAGTGAAGTACATTGCAGTCAGAAGAGTACATTCTGTGGAACATAGTGCAGTCAGTAGCGTACAGTACAGTCAGTAGAGTATAGTCTGTATAGTCTGTATAATTAGTAGTGTATAGTTTAGTTTAAGTTTGTATACAGAGCAGTCTAAATAGTTCAGTGGAGTATACTAGAGTCTGTATAGTATACTATAGTACAGTACAGTCTGTATGGTTAGTAGTTCATAGTAGAGTACAGTACAGAACAGTCTGTAGGGTACAATCTGTAGCGTACAACCCGTAAAGTCTAGTATAGTATAGTATATTACAGTAAGGAGAGTATAGTGTGTAGAGTACAATACAGTCAGTCGAGTATAGAACAGTGAAGAGGGTATAGAACAGTCTGTAGGCTACAGTACAGTAACGTCAGTCTCTACAGTATAGTCAGTAGAGTCCAGTACTGTGTGTGTATAGTTAGTAGAGTTCAGTACTGTGTAATGTGTATAGTTAGTAGTTTATAGTTTAGTTTGAGCTAGAGTCTAGTATATGACAGTCATGAAAGTACAGTACAGTCAGCAGAAAATAGTACAGTATAGTATAAGTACAAATACAAGTTAAAGCATAGTACAGTATAGTAGTATAGTACAGTATCGTAGTATAGTATAATGCAGTCAGTGGAGTACAGTACTGTACAGTCTGTACAGTACAGTCTGTAGAGCACAGCACGTAAAGTACAGTATAGTATAGTATAGTATAGTATAGTATATTACAGTAAGGAGAGTATAGTCTGTAGGGTAGAGTACAGTGTTGTATAAGTACAATATAAGCTCAAGTTAAAAGTAGAGCAGTTTAGAGTAAAGAGACACTGACAAACCGCAGAAAACACCTTCCATTGGGTTGGTATCTTACATTGGGGATACCTGTACATAAAAATACACATCATTACTCAATTGTTTCAAGGCAGAGATATTCATCCCAATTATTCACCCATTGAGATGAACATATGTGAACAGTCAATCTCTTGCAGCCAATATCTTGCAGTCAATCTTTGCAGTCATTGAGTCACCACTAGGTCACCAAGTATTACCTTTATTAGTGGGTCAAAAGACGTAATACATCTTCATACTTAAGTAACAAGTTCCACGGATAATCAAGATAATTATACGAAACACTGTTCCAGGGATTTTCAAAGAGATGTTTTTAGTATGGGAAGTTATAGAAATTTTCATCACCCAGGTGCTGAGATCACTAAAGAATTGAGTACACTAGTACGCGACACAAAAATAAAGGGAAGCCAAGGTGTGATAATATATGAATTGAATTTAGCAAACAAAAGTCAATGAATTAATACAAAATTTTGCTCTACTAGTTATCTAATTCGGGCTGAACCGTACCAAGTGATACCAGTAGTGGTAGTGGTACCAGTAGTAGTCAGTGATACCAGATGTAGTAGTGGTAATGCTTATATTAATGGTAATGCTTATAGTAGGGATACTAGTATAGTAAGTGGTACTAGTATAGTAAGGAGGTCATTCACAAGGTTACCATGAGAAGCTCACTCGCTAGTACCATTACGCACTAAAATCTTAGCATCAACAAACAAAACAAAATAATATTTATCCTATTTGTAAAGATCAACTTTTAGATTTTGATGATATTTATCATTTTAATACAATTTATAAAAGATTATAAAGAAAGTAAATTCATAAATACAAAACTACTATCATTAGTTTTTTATCAGTTAAATATTTTCCTCATTTCTTGAAAGATTTAACCATTGATTTGAATTTATGTATCATTACAGTGGACCCAAGCTTTCTGTGGTGTGTACAATGGTTTTGGTACATCATGAAAGAGGCCCAATGGTGGCCCAATGGTCAAGCCTTGGTCACTAAAGATGACGAAGTGATGATGAGGTGATTGATACTACCTCAAGGAAACTACTACTAGATCCACCATTTCCTGAATCTTAGGGGTGTACATAAGTAGTATAAGCCGTATCATGACAAAATTGTATCTATTGATATGCTGCTGAGTTCTATGAACTCTTGTATTGTGGAGTACAGTTTTGGAGTATGGACTCCAGTATTTAAAGTGGGGACTGCATCCTGAGGGAGTCGGTACGATGCTTAGGCATTACCGATATAATCTTGAGCCGAGAAATGTGTCCTTTGGAGTGTCCTTTGCGGTCATAGAGCAAACAACACAGTCGTTGGCTCACAGTCGTTGGCTCACAGTCGTTGGCTCCATATGTCGGCCAAATTAGGAACCGAATCCGCTTCTCCAGCATGAAACATTCAGGTAAGACTAATTAGTGACAAGAATGGATGAAGTGTGATATGGAGGAATGGAGGATTGGAGGGTGGAGGTGGGCATTGAATATAGAGAGTCACTTTTAGAGTCACTTTCAGAGCCACTTTCACCCTAATCTCCAGAAAATCTCTCTTTCTCTTCATCAATCACTCTTTTTTCCCTTGAACTTCTTGACCAACGACGATAACAGCGAATCGGCCGAGCGTTTCAGGCCCTTGGACTTCTTGCGCTCTCCATCCTCGCGTTTCTGACGCTCTCCACGCTCCTTCAAAATCTTCTTCATGGTGTTTGTTTTCTTGAACTCACTGTTGGTGGGGTCAATTGCAAACTCATGGTTTTCAAACACCTCGGCAAAACGTTCATCGGCCAAATCGGGCGTGAAAGTATCGGCCTGCGGCTCAGGGCCCTTCCGCTTGCGCCGCTGGTTCTTTTCAGCCTTGACGATATCCTTCATGTTGAAATGTTCTTTAGTATCAGCATCGTCCATCATGAGCAACTCCAACTCGGCATTTCCCTGTGCATTCTTGGCGTGGTCCTTTCTTTTCTTTCCCTTTTTGGACTTCTTTTCGGTGTCCTTGGATTCGCCAGACTCCTGGTTTTGCTCCCACTTTTCGGCTCGTTTTTGACGACGCTCCTTCTCCTTCCGCTTGTAAGCTTCGATGGTGGACTCTTCCCTTGGAGCAGGCTTCTCGTCCTTTTCACTGGCCTCCGTTAAGCCGGGGTTGAAGGTGATCTCCATATCCACGTCATCTTCTCCCGCGTCTTTTTCGCCAAACCGGTTGCCCAAAAGACTCTTGTACAAGTCTTTCTGGGCTCCTGCATCGCTGTCCTCCGAGTCCGACGCTAAATACACCTTAAAATCCATATCGTCGATCTCTTTCTGCAGGAACTGCCGGGACGAAAGCGTCATTCTTTCCTTAGGGGTCTCGTCCCACGTCAATTTGACCTTGGAATGCTGCAATGCATCCGTGACAAATGTCGAGTCCGGTCTATAACTGGCTGGGATCTTGGTGCACGTGTCCCTGGGCTCGTCGTCGAATTCCATGTCCTGGGGAACGTACCGCAAGTCGAAGATATTGGCCGTGGACTCGTATTCGGCTCCGTCACATGACTGGTAGATGTTCTGCGCCGTGCCGATGCTGTCACAGATCACTATGGCATAGTAGTACCGTAATCTTTGCAACTGGTACCGGCGCAAAGCCTTGGAGTCGTAGTCTTCCTTGCCATCATCCTCGGTGTACAACTTGTGGGCTGCTTTCTCCAAGTCGTCTTTATTGGAGAGATCCAAATCCTCGTCCAGGTCGGAATCGGACTCCACCTCGTCTTTTTTCTTGCGGAAAAGCTCTTTGGGGGGTCCTTCCACCTCCTCTTTTTGCATTTGCTCTTTTCCGAACTCGCTGGGGTAAATACTGACGGATTTGATGCTTCCTCCTTTGGGCACAAATGATGAAAACGTAGACATCAAGTCTACGGCCCGCACGTTGTCCCAGTCGAGATTGACCACGGCGAAGGTTGCACTAGGCTCTCCTTCGGCGGGTTTCTCCTCCTCCACCTCGATATCCGATTCCATTTCGACCTCGGTATCGGAGTCACTGGAACTATCGCTTTCCAAACCTTCTCCACGGGCTCTATCTACGAATCCCGGTTCTGAGGCGATATCTGAGTCGCTTTCGGACTCGTTTTCGGACTCCAGCTTGTCTTTGGAGATGAGTTGAGTGGCCTGGGCGGATTTTTCGCCTTTTTTGGCACTTTTCAACGAATTTTTGGCGTTTTTCTCTGAATTTTTTGCGTTTTTTCCCGCTTTTTTCTCTGTCGAGGTCTCCAGAACAGTAGTGGCATCGATATCTACATCACTTCCGCTTTCATCTTCGCTATTGCTTGAGTTATGGTCACTTTCACTTTCTTCCACCGATTCTTGGCCAGAAACCTCGCTGTTTTCAGATTCCTCGCCACTCTCGCCTTCCTCCTCGAAATATTTATCATAGTCGCTTTTGTCTGCTCCCGAAACCGGCCTTCCGTACCGATCAACCTTTGCTTTCTTGCCTGTAGCCGTGACGTTTAATTTCTGCAACTCCTTCTTGGAAAAACGCTCATCCACCTTGACCTTGTTTTTCTTGGTGCTGGGCACAATAAACCGGGGATCATAACCGGCCGCTGAGAACCGAGTGTCGGAAGCTTTCTTGGCCATTGCGTGGTTGGGGACTTTTAGCTGGGGAATCTCATCTCATCTATGGCGCGGTCCTGCACACAGAAACATCGGTACATCTGATCACTAGACTCCAAAAGATGGACTTGGAATCAGACAAACGTGGGTGGAGATACTGATTAGGGCTGATTATTGGAGGTACTCTTACAGGGGTTTTCTGTTTAAAGTGGCTTGGGGAATCAAGAGTTCCTGCATGTACAACTGGGGCCTGCACTTGGCCTCTCTCTTCTTGGAACTACTTTGTAATACACCCGTACCTCTCCCACTTTAAATATTGTGGTGATTTTTTGGAGGTATTCGGTGGGTACGGGTTTGTTGGGAAAATTCAGGGTGACTGTGGCGGACTTTAATTTCCGGATTCTGTTATATAGACTCCAGAGATTGACATGAGTGGATATATAAGTAGCACTAAGTTCCTCAACTGGGCCTCACCTTAGTGTGGGTCTCACTTTAGTCTGGGTTCCCATACACACACAAATCGAAGAGCAGTAAAGGGGGGTCAGCTATGTGCAGGGTTTTGAATACTCTGAAAAATTGATAATTTGAGTTCGTTTAACAGTTAGGTACGTGATTTTAGGAGTCGTGTCCGAACCACAATGCGCCTAACTGTTTAAATTATTATGCGACCTGAGGCTTTAGCCTGTATTCCCAAGAGGTGTAAGCTTCTAACGGGTTTTTCAGTGGAATGGATCTTTTGCAGGAACAATGACCTAACAATCAATGAGTATTCGGAGCGGCTTCTCTTACTAGGAACTCACCGGATTAGTGTTATGGTTGTTCTCAGATAATTAATGATCTCTCTATTAGACTATAAGAGTCAGATCTACCATAGGTAGATCACTACCTATGGAGGTATTATGAAACCTCTCTGCCTGATACTAACAATGTCTATTGTTAAGGGCCTTCTACTCAGCCTTCATTGTACAGAGTACCAGGATGACCTGAGGTGAGTAGAACAATGATCGCTAAGGAGTTGTTCCGCAGCGATCTCTTCTCTTGAAAACACTAAAAAAGTAGCTCAGATTTCTCCTTTTGTTGAATCATCAACGAATACAGAGAATTTAGTACTTAACGTTACAACAAAAATCTAACAATAAGTATCTAAGGTTGAGTAATGGAGTTCTTGGGCTTTCATAACTGGGCTCCTCCTGGGCTCCTGCTCCCTTTATATATCTGGTGTTATCCGGTATAGCAATCTAGAAATGGGGTAATAATTCGAGACCCTTATCATAATGGCTAGACTTATTCGGAGAATGCGGCTGCGTCATGGGAATCCTGTACTCCGTCGAGTAGATTCCATGTCTAACAACTTATACTGCTTAGTCACTAATTTCTAAAGACTATACTACTACTATATTACTTACTACTACCTACTACTATTATATTACTTACTACTACTATATTGCTTACTACTTACTAGGTATTATACTACTACTATACTACTACTACTTACTATACTACTACTACTTACTATACTACTACTACTTACTATACTACTACTACTTACTATACTACTACTACTTACTATACTACTACTACTACTAGATACTAGGTATTATAATACTTAATAGATAGTACTACTATAGTACTACTACTCACGACTTACTATACTACTACTATACTACTACTATATTAATTATTACTTACTAGGTATTATACTACTTATTTAGATTCTTGTTACGTCAGCTACTCTGTTTACTATGTTCATTAGCCGTTGATTCCACAAAAGGAGGAACCTGATCTGCTTATATAACTTTTCAAGAGAAGGGGTGGCTACGCAAGCACTTTTCACCAGAACAATACCGGTCATTGTTCTAGCTCGCCGCAGGCCATCTTAGTACCTCGTACAATGATAGCTGGTAGATGACTGGTAGATGACTGATAGAAGGCCTTATACAATGGACATTTTTAGTATCAGGAAGAGAGGCTTCATAATACCTCCATAGGTAGTGCACTACCTATGCTGGATCTGACAAATTTGGTTGCTTTATATTGAGCTAGTGTAAATGCTTCAGTGTTTGCACAGACCTTCTCCTAAACTTATATAGCTAATAGGAATTATTCCATAGATCAGTAGTAGGCCCTAGAAGTCTTCACTACTATAGAAGTATAGTAGTGTAGTAGTATAGTAGTGTAGTAGTATAGTAGTGTAGTAGTATCTGTTATAGTGGACTAGTAGCTAGTAGTGTAGTAGTATCTGTTATAGTGGACTAGTAGCTAGTACTGTTATAGTGGTAGTACAAAGTATAACATAAGTGAAGGATCTGTGATGTCATTGATAGGATTGGACGGCAAGACTCAAAATACCTCAATAGGTGGAGCACTACCGAAGGTGGTTCTAACATACCATTTTTATTATATACTCTATAAGATGTTTGTATTCACCATACCATCTTTACTATCTCATCTCTATACTATAAACCATAATGTGTAAAGTGTCTTATATCTATGCCAACTTTTTCTCTATATTGTCTATATTGTCTATACTATCTTTCCAATCCCTACACTATATCCTTTTAATATCTATTTACTACTAGTTTATTTTATACTATGTACTTTTATCTACTATATTATTACTATTACTCTGTACTATTACTCTGTACTATTACTCTGTACTATTACTCTGTACTATTACTCTGTACCTCTATTCACTATCACTATCACTATGTACTTTAATTTACTCTTATTCTGACTACTATGGGTTACTTTGTACTATTACTATTACTCTGAATATTACTATACCATTACTTTATCTTATACTATGTAACTATACCATGTAGTTTGACTACTCCTGTGTACATCTACTTACTATATCACGCCTATTACTCTGTACTATGTAATTATACTATACACGATTAGCCTTCCAAGGGCACGCCTTTACTACCAATAGTGAAGAGGACCTTATCAATGTGTTTGTGAGCAACTAAGAGAACCAGACCTTGCAGCCCAGCCAGCCGATTGTCATGGACTACAAGGGGAAGGTGTTGTCTGTGTTTGTGTATGCATGTGATGTACTAGTATAGTAGTGTAGTAGTGTAGTAGTATAGTAAGTGGTATATTTTGCAGTGGAGTATAGACCATGGCAAGTAAGGGAGTGTTTGAATGTTGTGTTTAATTCAAGTGTCTTGGATTGTACTAAATTCTGCGAGTATTTGCCTACACTTCTTATGGGCATCAATAAGAAAGTTTAAGCAACAACTATTCTTGAGAGCTCTTGAAATGTTGTGTCTTGTGCTTGATTAGAAGCTTTAGGGTTTATCGCCTTGAATCGAACTGTATATAATAATGTTTTCTGCATATAACCACTTTACTAGACATTCATGAACACATTTACTAAAATGACATCATTTAATAAACCCTAATATTGTAGATCGACTTTTAAAATATGCTTGGTAGTGATACTTGGTGGCCTGAGTAGAGAGCCATACCTGATATGGGTTTGTATGCAGTCCACAACATTTGAATCAAGTCAACTACAACCACACAGGTCTTACCAGCTTTTCTATCCTGTCAGTTGATTTTAATTGCTTATGTATTTCTTACACCAGTCTTATGGCTACTGACGTGGGTTTGTTGCAAGTCATATCACGTGACCTCTTTGAAGGATGTACTTCAGGTTCACCGAAAAGTTCCAAAACTAATATCACGGTCTTGTAAATACTGCAGTAGCATAAAGACACTAAAATGGGCTGCAAATAGCATGGAAAGTACGCTTTTTGGTTCAAAATATCACCACATGACTCTTCTTCACTCCAAATACCACTTGGCCGGCTGGAGCTACTGGAGGGTATCATAAAATGGTAAGTGGGATTTATAGCAAACATGATTTGGGGATATATTAGAGCATTTAGTGTACATCCGTACACCATTTTTCAAACACCTTTACATCCCGGACTAAACACCCGTACATCCGACGAATTCTATTTATGGCTTAATTAAAAGTGGATCAAAGTATTGGCCTCAAAGAAAGCTATGGCTCTTGTTCTAGCTCTCCAAAACTTGGCGTTCCGCTTTTAGCTCGAAAAAAAGCCCCAAACAGCCGAGTTGGCATTTAAAAACACAGAAAATAGCTGCCACATGTTAAGCGCACTTTTCACTTTCCCTGAAAGTAATTTATCTTCGATTATCAAGATTTCTGACGTTGGTGTGGACTCAGACGTGTGCGTTTATATGCAGTACCACCGCTAAATTGGTCCCTGAAGTACCAAATCCATTCTAATCTCAAGATTAACAGCTCGTATTGTTTCACGTGAAGCAGAAGTATCCTCCTATTGCCCTTAAACGGATCCACCGGACCCGTGATTTCCCACCAAGCCCACCATTTCCATAAAAGCCCTGTCTTCGCCCATATTTCGGACATTCACACTCTGGCGCGCCTGGGCCTGTTTCTCCTCCCACTCCCAGTTCTTTTTCTGTTCGTCTAGCTCTTTTGTAGACCCAATTCCCCAAACTTCGAGGTCTGTGATCATGAAACGGTCCTCATAATCTGCAGGAGGCTGTATACCAGACTCAGGAGACGTTCTTGACGTTTCTAGAGGTGGCGAATCGGATTTGTGGAAGTAACTGGGACAGTTAGAGGAAGCCCTGCTTATATGCCGGAACACGGCGAATTCCAAGTTGGCTTCAATTGTCAACGACACGTTACCGGGGTTATATCTCCGGAAGTTGTTCTTATTGATGGGCTGGCCGTTGCCGAAACCAATTCCCATGCCCTGGGCGTTGAAATACGTCAGTTTTCCCTGGTGTACGGATGCGCTTATAGACAGGAAAACATCTGCCCTCGGCTGGAGAGCCAAAATCACCGTATCTTCGTTCCCGAAATTGGCTTTATTAGAGATTTTCCAGGGCTCAGACATGTAGACTGCATACACGAGCCGGTCGTTTTGGGTCTGGCCCGCTTGGAGGGGCAGTTCATTGGAGCGGAAATGCCGCGGGAATTCCGCATCGAATGATTCGTACCGTTTATTGTGGGATTTGAGTCTTTTTCCGGCGACAAAAAAGATGGTGGGAGCGTGCCACTTGAAGATCTTCAGCTCGAGAGAACGGATGGAAAAGCCGCTTTTGGAGCCGTTATAGAGCTCGACCAAGTTTTCTCTTGAAACTGCGACATTTTGGGCGACATTTTGGGAGACATTGTCGCTGCCTAGCATGACCGACACCTGCGCCACAGTGGCCTCGGTAACAAGACGCGAGGAAGTGAACTTGGGTGCGGCGTATTTTTCCGGAGTCTCAGAGAAAACCTGTTTCTGTAAGAGGTTGCGAAGTGTGTTTTGGAAATGCAGGGTGAGACGCATGCCCTTCCGGAACTGAGGAAACGAGATGCGGTCTGATGCAGAGAAGTGTTTCACCAATGCTTTAGCAGCCGTTTCAAATGCACACCACTGGGTGCTAGAGAGCTTAGCGAGCTCGGTGGACTGCAGGCTAGCAGCTAGTAAGCCGATAACAAGCATAAGCGTAAATAAACAACGCAAGTCGTCTGCATGCACATACTTGTTGGTGAAAACCGAGGGGTTCTCTGCAGCCAAGTCCGGGAATGTTTCAAGTGAGTTCCAGTCGATCTTCTTGGCTTCAACTGCGGGGTCTTGGTCATGCAAGTCCGGAACTTGCAACACCAGCACTATAAATTGAGCCCTATCCCCACCTACTTCCCGCCCCGCCTCTTTTTTTGCCTCACCACTTTGTGAACCGCCTTCTTTTCTTTCTTTTCTTTCTGTAATTTCCTCTTTCGTATCTTCTATGAGGGCCCAGAATAAAAGGCCCACATAATCACTGTGCTGCCATATCTTGGGGAGTCGGTGCATGTGGGCAGAAATGGCTACCAAAAGACTTCTTAGCGTCAATTGAAGACTGGAGTCTGAAGACAGTGGAGTCAGAGTGGCGACATTCTCGTCCTGATTTGCCTTCACCTCATTTGCCTTCAGGTCGTTTTTCCCGGCGCCAGCGTCAGAAAAATCATTACTTACGTCGCCAGTTTCTTTCTTGGTCAAGTGGTCAGTTTCTTTCTTGGTTGATTTCTGAGAAACACCCGTGTCGCTGGTCAAATCTTGTGTCGTCAGAGGTGGAATGGGGGCGTCTGGAAAAGGGAGTTTCCCTAGTCTAACAAATATCCGGTACAAAACCTCAAGCAGCCGGGAAGATTCGTCGAGAGCAGATAAGTCGGAAAGGCCAAGAAAAGAGGCCAATTGGGAGGCCAGAATTGGGTCCTGCGGGGCGATATCCGGGAACTTCCTACGGATGGCAGCCAATTCGGTGGCAGTCAAAAGCTGCGAGGCTCTGGTTTCAAATAAACATTTTAGGTCGTGGAAGGAACGTTTTTCTTGTGCAGTCGAGGTACCTGAGCTAGTGGTCTGGCCCATTTTGAAGAAAGATTTGATGTGGGGAGGATTGAGGTCTGATATGGGTTGTACTTATATGCAGGTATATCGAGAGGTTTAGGCGAAATGGTGTCAAAGTGGGACTTACTCCAAACTTTAAAGCAGGTGATTGCCAGATACAACTTTATGGGTATTTAAATGGATACTTGAAAATCGGGTATTTGAACCAAAATTGCCAGAAGGTATAGGAGTCCAAGGTTCACGAAGCCAATATGCAGTACGTGGAGTTGAATGAACCGAAGCAAAGAGAATCAGCCAGGGTCAGGTCAAAGGTTGGATTGGAATTTATCAGTTAAGATCTGTAGCTACAGAAAGATGTGGGCTGTTAGGGGCAGGTAAAGTGATTGAAAGAAAATTTGGCGGTGAGCGGAAAATTAATGGAACTGGCCTCAAGAGTCATGAAAATGGAGTCCTAATGAGACAAGGTCTTAATCTGGCTACAGCATCGTGAAGTGGTATAGTGAAGGATTGATTCAAGGTAAAAGGAATGATACTGGGTCAAGGAATGAGACAAGATCACAACACTTGAATAGCATACCGCATAATACAAATGGATACCACAGCTTCTTTTATTGATGGATCCTTCCTACTGTTCACTTTGAAGTTTAATCCCAAATCGAGACCATCTATGGAAGTCACCTGGCATTCAGCACTATGCTGCAGAATAGCAAGATCAATCTATACCTTCCAATTCTTCAGTCTACCTTATACATTGTCCTGATTGCTGCTGCAGTTTACTAACATATTAGACATGGGTATTTCTAGAAACTCTCGTCTCAAGCGTTCCACTACTGTTGCCAAGAGAGTCCAGTTTAGAAGAAGAAAGTAGAGAAAGTTCGAGTTGGGAAGACAGCCGGCCATGGCCAAGATTGGTTCCAAGAGAGTCCACTTTGTCAGAACCAGAAGTGGTAACAAGAAGTTCAAATCTTTGTGACTCGAAACCGGTAACTTCTCCTGGGGTAATGATATGTTATAATATCTATCTATATGATTTTATCAACTATTTTATATCATCATAAAATACCATGATATTTAATGTATTTTAAAAACTAGAAATAATGATCGTATAATAACAAATCTTATTTCAATGGAATACGGAATTTATGTTCTATAAAAATATATCTCCTATATGATATATCCTATATATCCATCATATACCCTTTGTATCATTCATATATCACTATATCTAATATGTTAATTTTAATACATTCATATCTTGTTAGACAGAAAGACCGGAATTGCTGGTGTCATCTACCATTCTTCAAACAACGAGTTGGTCAGAACCAACACCTTGACTAAGTCTGTGCTGAACAAGCTTCATTGTTTAAACTAACTGGTAGAAAAAGATCCAGACAGTTAGAGAAATCTGTTTCAGTCTTTGGCTTGAGTCTAAATTGGCTTCTGACTATATTATGAGATTTACTATTTTTACGTATTTTATATGGGTGAGTATCCAATGAAATAAGAGTACCTAAAAATTTAACTCTATCAACTTTCAAATTAGTTATATGTGTTTTACTATCACTTAGATCTAAGTTAATAGTTCCACAATAATCTTTGATTTTATTTTTCTTATCAAAGCTTCTTGATAACCTCTTATACCAATTAATCAATCCTCAGCATATCTAACATCTTCTAATTTTTCTTTAGCTTCTTTACTCCTATCCCCATTAGATTTAAGATTACAATAAATTCATCTATGTGATGAAGGAATATCTTCTACTATGATACTATACCACCAAAAAAATAGTGGTAAATTCATGTGAAACAGTAGTATAGTAGTGTACATTTCGGATGGAGTAAATTATAAATCCAATTTTCAAATGTCTTGTACATGGTATGCCAATAGACACTATTCAGATATGGAATGGACCTAGTAAAAGGTTAGTCTCTCATTGATGCTTAAACCCAACACCAACCACCCTCTCGTGTAATAGTCTAGTACTATAGTACAGTAGAGTGGAATGTGTAATAGTCTAGTACTATAGTACAGTAGAGTGGAATGTGTAATAGTTTAGTACTATAGAACAGTAGAGTGGAATGTGTAATAGTCTAGTACTATAGTACAGTATAGTGGAATGTGTAATGGTCTAGTACTATAGAACAGTATGGTGGAATGTGTACTACAATTAAGTACAGTAGTACAATATAATGGTCGGTATTCAGTATAGTACTACATTATAATATAGTGTGATGGTGCAGTATAGGATTGTGTGGTAAATACTGGAGCAGTCTAGTAGTACTGTATTACCGTTTGGTGCTAATTATGGGATATGGCATAGTGTGTACGGAAAAGTAGAGTAGAGTAGAGTAGAGTAGAGTATAGAGAAGTATGGAACAGTAGAGAAGAATGGAGAACTATGGAGTAAAAGAGGAGAGTAGGAAGATTACTTACTGGACTGGTACATATCACTCTGAGAGGTATATCAATAAGAGTCAGTATAAGAGTCAGTACCAGTATATACTACAGTAAATCATTCAGAGTCTTCAAGAGTCAGTACTAGGGTCACTGCTAGAGTATATCAATACGAGTCTACAAGAATATACAGTGGGTCAGTACTAAGAGTATGTGGGTACTAAGAGTATATGGGTATTAAGAGTATATGGGTACTTATAGTATGTGGGTATTAAGAGTATGTGGGTACTAAGACTATGTGGGTCCTAAGAGTATGTGGGTACTAAGAGTATGTGGGTACTAAGAGTATATAGTGGGTCAGTACCATTACACTCTTCGTGGATCATTAAAGTATACTAGTCTTGGATCAGTAGACTCATACTCAAGAAAAGTGTTACCAAGACTATGTTCTAGAACCCACGATTTGTAAGTCAATATAACTCTGTATCTCTACCAGTACCATCAAGCCACCAGTCCTACTCTACACCAGTACAGTAGTGTAGTAGTCAGTAGTACACTATAATTTATAATGTAGTGGAATATTCTAAAGCGTATTAGTCCGGTGGTACATTATAGTAGTACAGTGTAGTAGTGTAGTAAAATATTGTATAGTGTAGATGTTACAGAGTAAGTAATGAAAATATTATAAGTGATTAGAAAAAGGTATTACCTATTTAACAGATCAAGACAACTCATCAAGGCTCATGAAGAGAGTATGCACCAAGTTATAAAGTAAATTATAGACCAATTAGAGTGAAGCAGATCTAAAGGAATGAAAGTGGTTAGTAGGCTTTATTTCAGATCATTCAATCTGTTATTAAATGCTATCAATCACTGTGAACGTTTCACGTAATACATCCACTTACTCCGTTCCTTTTACTTGTGTTTCCATACCCCTTCCATAACCACCTTGAGTTAATGCCATTGGAAAACACACTTATGCAAAGATTTCCTGGAAATAGTCCTTGGCCCGCATCTCCAAGGCATACGAGAACCGCAAGAACTTCCCCCGGAAACTACTGTGCTCCGCCACATCCGCCAAAGAATCGTGGCCATGGTCTCTTTGATTCCGAAGATTCTGGAGGAGGAGTTTCTTGGTGAAGGAGAGGACAATGAAGCAGAAATAGATGCGGGTAACGGTTTGGAACAAGACCCCCGAAACAGTGAGGAACAATTCTCGGGACGGAGAAGCGGATTGGCTGAGATCATCTGCACGGGCCGAAAACGAAGCAGGAGCAGACGACACTTGTTTCTGCACTGGGCCTTCTTCGTGGCTGACCCAGAAGTATATGAAGTATATCGTGTATGCAAACCCGGTGATGGTGTCCAACAAGTACACCGAGCAGGCCAAGCACATCTTGCGCAAGTTGGTGGAGTTATCCTGCAAATGGAACAAGGCCGAAACATAGAAAGGAAGCGTGGAAAACGCCAAGAGGTTATAGATCCATTGCCAGAAATTGAGGTGGTGTCCTGTTAAAAGCGAGAGGATTCCATAGATGCCTCCGGCCTTATTAAGGATGGCCACGGAGAGCACAAGCTCCACGCCAATATAAAGCGGGATCACAAAGAGGAATTTCTGATGTTAGTCGGAGAAAAAGAAGGGATAGAGGAGAAATAGGGTTTACGGGTACCTTAGGGGTGTACGGGTTTATCCCGTACACACCAAAGGTATAAGAAGACAGAAGACAGGGACAGGGACAGGACAGAATGACACAATTGGAGGGCAATGGCAGAACCACAGAATGACAGGATTGGACAGGATTGGACAATTGGACGGGGATGGACAGGTTTGGGGAGGATTTGACCGAAGACACAATGACGGAACTTGGAATGACACTAATATGGACCTAACCTTACTATATTGGACAGAATTGGACACAGACAAACTGGAATGACTGGAGGAACTGGAAATGGAACTAGCAAGTTTGGAAAACCGAAAGGACGAGAACAGGACAAAATGAAGGCTGCGACTGGGAGACCAGACAGCTGGAACTGGACAAAGACCACTTCATGCAAAGAGTGAATTTCCTGAAAGGCAACGGCAGAAAAATTTCAAGGGATTCCATATTTTGGTAGAAGTTCCCTGAAAGTGATTTCTCCCACCGTCTTTTCTCTCAGTCACTCCGATCACCGTCTTGAAACACTGGCCAACGAGCCCTCCTGTATTTGAGACGACCCAAATCAATGACAGTGGAATTTTCACTTCTAAAAGACACTGGAAATGAAGTTCATCATATACACCGTTTCAGAAGGGTTTCCAGTGAAAAATGACGAAACAACGAGACGAAAGTGACTGGTTCTTGGGGCACACCGGTTCATGTGATGCATTCATGGAGGCGTGACCAGCTGGATCTAACGGAATTAGCCAACTTACCAATCATAAAATTCATTGATAGTGATAATGGTTAAGTCATGGAGATATGGAGTAATTAGTGGGCAGTCAGACAAACATGTGATGAAGACATGGGTGGCAGACGACTATATGAATGTGGACCGAGTCTATCGTGGATGTGTTCATTGCCATTAAAGTCATCTTCATTAAAGGCATTCCATGAAAGTCATTACATAAAAGCCATTTTCTTCGGAGTCATTCCCATTAAAGTCACTTTCTTCGGAGCCATTTCATTGAAACGGGGCTGGGTTATGAAGGAGTCATGGAGGAGTCATGGAGTAGACATGGAATGAGATTGATCTGATGCAAGCAGTCATGGATAGCCATATTTGAAGGTGTTAAGAAGTAGTCATGGATGGTTATACAATGGAAAAATCGAAGTCTCATTGATTGAGTCAAGATAGTCACAAAATGAGGGAGTGGAAGAAGTCACAATAGTCATATAATGTCATGAAATGGAAGAGTGGAACATATCCGTATGGAACTAGAAGTGGGTAGTCCATACACAGGAAAAGATCTGATGGTGTAATACATCTATATGGCAGTAGTCGTAAAGTGAAGGAGTGGAACACATGTATGGAAGTAAAGGAGTCATGAGTACTGAGTAATGAGCCATGGAGTCATGAGTAATGAGTCATGAGTCATGAGTAGTCCATAGTGAAGGAATATATCTCATGGAAGAATAGACTGGCCGAGGTAGTCATGGAATAGATCTCGATTGCAAAACGCATGGAGGTAATTTAAGTGTCATATAGATGTAGTCATGGAAGCACCCTGGAAGGTTTCTGAAACTAGTCATGAGTCATGGGTAGTCATAGGTAGTCATTGAATAGATCTGATAAAGGTAGGACATGGGATGGTGGAATATATCTCGATGGAAGTAGTCATAGAATAGACCTTGAAGCAGTCATGGAGTCATTGAATATGCCTTGAAGTAGTCATTGAGTCATGGAGTCATAGAACTAGTCATAGAACTAGTCTTCGGTAGTTAGGAGTCATAGAACTAGCCTTGGGTAGTCATGGAGGTCTGGGTAGTTATGAGATCTGGAGGTCTGGAGGTCTGATTGTGGAATAGATCTGATGGGTCATTGCCTGGAAAAGTAGATCTGGAGGATGGTGGATGGAAAGAATAGGAGAAAGTACGAGAGCAGAGGAATTAAAATAAAGTAGGAACAGAAAAAAGTAGAAACAGAAGAGAGCGAAAACAGAGAAGAAGAGAACGAAAACAGAAAAAAGAATTAGTGACATACGTTGGGGAGGAAGCGGTTGAGACCGGAGTGGTGGTCCATTGTTGATGTGATGGAGTATGAGAGTACGAGAATGCGAGACGAGAGGTGCGCAGTAAGATAGATGCGAATCGCCAAACGCGTAGACTTTAGTGCTGCGACTTTAGCACGAGACTTTAGTGAGACTGAGACTGAAACTGAAACTGAGCCTTTAGTGAGGCTTGGTAGACTACTCAACTCCGTATGTACCCTGTTCACGGGTACATCAGGTGGTCGTTTCAGTAACCAAGAAGTACAGTCCAGTGTAACATATTGGTTGTGAGACAAAAAGTTCATTCTCATAAGTCATTCTCGAAAGTCAGTTACATGAGTCAGTCTCATAAATAAATACTTTCAAGATAGGTAAATCCTTGAGGAGTTACACGCGAACTTTTTCCGGATGTTTCTTGCTGTTTCTGGCTGTTTTTTGGGGTCTGACTGTTTCTGGGAGTCTGGGGTCTGGAAGTACAGGACATCTTCGAATGTCCCTCACAGACAATATTCTGATTGATTAACTAACTAGGATTGGGGCCAGAGTTCCAACTTATATAGTTTCGGACCCTGCTATTTTCGACATAAACATGTTATGCTGGAGCTGACCCTTGACCAAGATGTAACAAAGTGAAGTATACCACACTCTGTTATCATGAAGCCTACTCTGTCCGATCCTAACAATGGCCAGGCCATCATTGTATGATGCACTGTTCTGATGGAGAGTTTTTCGATGCTACGTTTCTCTCCTTAGCTAAATAAGCTGCTCTGGTTCCTCTCTTTGAGGAATCATCAACGAACATAGTATTAATCACTACGGACTTCACACAACTGTATACTACTTTACAATACATCGACGTCATGATATCTTCTGCTAACATATACTATATTTTATTACACCAGTATGCTACTCCATTACTTACCAGAGTATAAAATAATACTCCATTAAACTCACAATAGTATAAAATACTACTCTATTAAACTAACTAGAGTATAATATACTACTCTACCCTATAAGACCACTCTACAAAACCACTCTATACGAATAATCTATAAGACTGTTACTCACAAAATAATTCACTATAGTTTTCTTGTTAGATCCACCATAACTTGTGCTCTACCTATTGACATAAATACATCAAAGAACATAACACACTTTATACTTTGTAGAGAAAGTGCGCTTCCTTTTCTGGAATAATCAATTATTGCTCTTCTCAATAAACTTCAGTACTGAGGCTTGAAACTGAGGCTTTAGTACTGAGAATATGGTACTGATGCTTTAGTACTGAGACTATGGTACTGAGACTATGGTACTGAGACTAGTACTGAGACTTTAGTACTCAGGCATTTGGGTCTAAAAGTTTGATGTAGATTTCCACACTATGCAGAACCCGTTTATCATTTCGGTGGCAATCACTCGAGCAATATTAAATGTATATGGTCACTCTCTTTGGGGCACGAATAGAAATTGGCATTTGACTGAGACTTTAGTACTGAGACTGAGACTTTAGTACTGAGACTGAGACTGCGACTGACTGAGACATTAACCAAACATCATTACTTCTAGAATGCATTCTGACTTAGAGGCGTTCAGCCATAATGGAACAGATGGTAGCTTCGGCTAAATGCTTTATCAAATNCTGACTTAGAGGCGTTCAGCCATAATCCAACAGATGGTAGCTTCGGCTCAATGCTTTATCAAACAAAGCCATATACCAATTATCTGAATGAACGGTTCCTCTCGTACTAAGTTCAATTACTATTGTAACAATCATCCATCAGTAGGGTAAAACTATCCTGTCTCACGACGGTCTAAACCCAGCTTACGTTCCCTATTAGTGGGTGAACAATCCAATGTTTACCGAATTCTGCTTCGGTACGATTAGAAGAGCCGACATTGAAGAATCAAAAAGCAATGTCGCTATGAACGCTTGAGTGCCAGACTGAGACTGACTGAGACTTTAGTACTGAGACTGAGACTGAGACTGAGACTGCGCTATAAGCTTTACGCCTGCAGTTGAGGGAGCAGTGATCACGTTTGCCAGATTCCTATAAACGCAATGTAGGGCAAATATTGACTCTCCACCCGTTCCAATGAGACGGGTTACGCCATTCTTATAGGCCAAACCATCTTGACCTGCATATTAACCATTACGTAGGCTGGCTAAATAATCCTCCTACCGACATTCACTCCTAGCGACATTTCATACTGCTGCACGATGTGCTCATATGTTCATACATCAAGACATGTATGCTCCTCCATTCACGTGCCGGTAGAAAACGTGAACTTTAACGTTGGCCACGTGACATCGGGCACATGACCGTGAGTTACAGAGGTCCTGCAAGTTCAACAGTAACAGCCAATTTAACCGATTTTTCTGCCGAAAACTAGTTAGTGAGTCCATTGGAGGTAGTAGGAGAGTTGGGCCAATCGATGAAATCTTAGGCTGGTTATTGGAAGAAGTGATACTGACACTGTCAAGGTTATATGCAGTACCACCAGGATAAAACATATTTTAGATCATACCAAACATATTTAGAAGACTCTTGTGAGCTGCATTAGTGCACGGAACCTTAATTTGGTAGTGTACTAATGGGATATCTGGAGTAAGTCACGTGACCTCTCGAGAATCACACATCCTATACAAGTATAGTCTCCCATGCCGTTTGATTCTATGGTTCTGTTAATATGCTTGGGAAACATTGTAAAATGGAAGTGTTGAAACTCTGTAGGTTTTTGGTGAATGGGAAGCCCAAATTGCTTATATGCAGGATATGGAGATGATAATCCAAGTCCTTACTAAACATCAGTACCTCCACACTAATTAATATTGGTGGGTCAGTCTCCCGATATGTCCTCCCTCAGTTGATATATATGTTTTTGGTGGTGTTATAAAATAGCGGGAGCTTGTCCTTTTATATTGGGGTAAGCCTTCACATGACCAAAGTCACGTGAGTGGCTGCGGCGCTAGAGAGACTAGAGAGACAGTAAGTGCTGTTTTCTCAACAGATTCAAACCTCTTTTTTTTTTTTTATTTTTGCCCATTCATAAACCCACAACGTAATTCTAAACATAATTCGACGTCCCCATTGGTTCTGGAATGGGATTTGGAGGAAAACCATCAGGTTATAAAAAATTTAGAGTATTTACAGTAGTAAGGGTAGCAGTTCAAATTGGAACCTATTGTTTAGTGGTGTATTTTTTTTTAGTGGTGTATTTTAGTGGTGTATTGTTTAGTGGTGTGTTATAAGTATTAACTATGGTAGTGAGTATAGTCAGTGTACTTAGTGAGTACTTAGTGTAGAGAAGTACTTGAATCTTGAGTGAGATGTACACCTAGTATAGTGTGTGAGTAGTTAGAGTAGTAGAGTAGTACTGATACTGATACTGACTAGTAACTAATACTTCTATTTACTAGTGTCCTATTTGTTGGAACATGAGGAATCGGTACATGTCTGATGTACTGCATGTTGCATGTGACTGCATGTAAGCAGAACAGATGAAACAGTGAATGGTTCATAATATGCAGGAATAGTCTAATGGTGGTTGACACCCCGCAGAAAAAGGGGGTGGGTGGCAACGGACAAGGACTAAGCGAAGAAGAGAGGAAGTTACTCTTATGAATCATAGAGCCAGGTCAATCTGCGAACAGGACGTTCAAGAGATTCTAAGTATAGGACAGATTCAGATAGGAATAGAAATGACTGAGATGAATACTTAAGTTCCACAACTATAGGATGTCATTGGTTCCCAATGAAATAACAGCTCCAGGTCATGGACCTAAGAATGGTAAAGCTTAACACTGTTGACTAATACTTCTATTGACTAATACTTCTATTGACTAATACTTCTATTGACTAGTGCTCCCAGAACTAATTAAGTACCAAATTTGAAAAAAGTTTTTCTTAGGGTTATTAATTTAAACTTTTTAACTAAACTAAGAGCAGAAAAATATCAAAGTATATATTTAATTCTATTTCTGAAAGAATGAAAGTTATCGACTGATGCTTGTGTTGAACATGTGAGATGTCCTGACCCGTGTATGCAGGAAATGTGTTACCTACAGTACAAACGGAATTGGACAAGCCTTCATAAGGTTCCGAGGAACGCATGAGTGCAGACTAGTATTGTAACTGAGTCTTGGCGTCAGGAGTAGTCAGGTTTGACTTCAGACAAGGGATTATCAAGTCCTGTGCAGGAACAAGGAGTCCAAGGAATCCCAAGTATATATAGAAGGGATTCCGCTTTTGGTTGAGGATTATTATCGAAATAGACCACAAGACAGATATTCTAGTCTATATAAGTCGCACAAGTTAAGAATACAAAAGATAAGAATGAGCACTACTGTACCAGAATTTTTGACACTCTTGAGAAGAAACAAGATAAGCGTTCCAGTCTATGCGAGACTTTATGGTAACTCTCAACTGTATTGACTATGCTTGTGTATAGCGGGGTGTACGGGTGTCGCGTATATAGCATCGCATCGCACGCTATTCTATCCAGTAATGGACGTGACAGAGCCGCTCAGCAAGCTCCAGGTGGACGATGGCGAGTATTCCGACTTTAGTTCGGATACAGAATCGGATTCTGATTCCAATGATACCAATTTTGTCCAGAAAACCATAACGGATCGCGGGCAAATCGTAGAAAAGTACTCCCAAGTCATCAACCCCGAGCAAATCAAGAAAGGACCCAAAACAACCAAAGATAGAGCCAACAGGGCGACCGTGGAGCAAGTGCTCGACCCCCGGACCATGAATTTCCTAAAAAAAATCATCAACAAGGGCGTTATTTCCCGCATAAACGGGTGTATTTCCACCGGAAAAGAAGCAAACGTCTACCACGGCACCCACGACGACCCCGAGGTCAGTACACGGGAATATGCTGTCAAAATATACAAAACTTCCATTCTCGTGTTCAAGGACAGGGAGCGGTACGTGGACGGCGAGTTCCGGTTCCGCAACACCAAGAACCAGAGTAATCCCCGCAAAATGGTCAAGGTGTGGGCGGAAAAAGAGTTCCGCAACCTTAAACGGCTCTATACCAACGGCATCCCGTGTCCTGAGCCCGTAGAATTAAGGTCGCATGTTTTGGTGATGGAGTATTTGACCAAAGGAGAAGCCCAACCATCGCCCAAATTGAAAGACCACCCGTTCCAAAACGCAGACGAAATCGGCCATTATTACCAGCAAATGTTGTTCTATATGAGGCGGATGTACCGGACATGTCGGTTGGTGCATGCGGATTTGTCGGAATACAACTCCATTGTGCACAACAACAAGCTCTACATCATCGATGTGTCTCAATCCGTGGAGCCGGAGCACCCCATGGCGTTGGATTTCCTTCGTATGGACATAAAGAACGTCAACGACTTTTTTTCCCGGAAAAAAATCAACGTGTACCCCGAACGGCTCCTTTTCCGGTATATAACGGAGACAGACGCCCAGCTTGGACTTTCGGGCAATTCCGACGCTGAACTCGGTGTTTACTTGGATAATCTTCCGTTAAAGAGCGAACTACACGATGATGTGGACGATGAAGTGTTCCGGTCGTTACATTTGGTCAGGTCTTTGAACCATTTGGACGAGCGTGACTTTGAGAAGTTCTCCCAGGGCAAGGTCGACACCTTGACTGATTTGGTGGTAAAGACTAGGGATGGGAGCAGTGATGTTGGAAATGGGGAATTTAGTGGAAATGGGGATTTAGGGGATTTTAGGGAAAATGGTGATTTTAGGGAAAATGGGGAAAATACTAAAATTGGTGGTGTTGGAAATACTAAAATTTATGGTGTTGATGGAAATACTAAAATTGGTGTTGATGAAAATGGTCAAAATGGTGATGGTGATGGTGAGAATACTAAAATTGGTGATGATGAAAATACTCAAAGTGATGATGGTGCGGATTCTGCGGATTCTGGGGACGACTCAGACTCCGAGGGCGAGGGCGAGGGGGCAGAAAAAAACGGGCGCAAGTTGAAGGGAAAAAAGTTCGAGGATAAGGACGAAAAAAAGGCCCGCAAGAACGCAGCCAAGGAAGCCAAGGCCGAAAGGAGAAAGACAAAAATGAAGAAGCACGTCAAGAAGAAACTCCTCAAGCGGTAACCTCCGAAGAGGGAGAGATTCAGGGTTGAGATTCAGGTAAGATCAGAGAAACTGAGAATGTATCAGAATGGCATTCAGAATGATATCAGACTGTTACTATCAGAGTTACTACTACACTGAGAATGATATCAGAGTTACTATCAGAGTTACTACCAGATTGTTACTGTTTTACTGTCACTAATAGACTGAGAATGATATCAGAGTTATGATTAGATTAGCATTCAGTTACTATCAGATTGGCATTTAAACTGTTCTTTTGAGAGTCACTAATAGACTGAGAATCATCAGGCTGTTACCACTAGAGTTACGATTTGATTGGCATTCAGACTGAGAGATCCATCAGAATGGTATTCAAAGTCACCACCAGAGAAACTGAGAATGGCATTCAGACTTAGTGTTAGAGTTGCTACCAACCGAGAGTGATATCAGAGTTACTACCAGATTGGCATTCAGGTTACGATCAAATTGTCACTATGAGAGTTACCATCAGACTGTTAAATCAGAGTTACTATCAGAGTTACTATCAAACCGAGAATGGGATCAGAATGACATTCAGGTTACGAGTAAATGGGCATTCAGGTACGATCAGATTGTCACTATCAGATTGGCATTGAGCAAGTTACTATCAGAGTGACTACTGGACTGAGAAACAACAGACTGTCACTATGAGAGTCACGATTAGATTGGTATTCAGACTGAATGATATCAGATTGGGATTGAGATTGCTATCGGACTGTCACTGTTATACTGGTAGCCATAGACATCAAACTGTCAATATTAGAGTCCCTATTAGACTGAAAATGGGATCAGACTGTCACCCCAGAGTTCTTATTAGAGTCCTTATTAGATAGACATTCAATCTGAGGCAATAAAACTGCCACTATCAGTCACTATCAGAGTTAATATCAGAGTCACTATCACAGTTACTATCAGTCTGAGAATCACTGTCATAGATCTTCGCTGTCATTGAGATCTTCACTGTCAGACTTCACTGTGACTGTCATTATTAGAGTTACTGTCAGTCTTTCATTGAGACTGTCACTATCAGATTGATACTGTTTTACTGTCATCACCATCAGCATGGCATTCAGAGTCTCTTCCAGATCGGTATGCAGACTAAGAGTGATATCAGATTGGGATTGAGATTTTCACTATTCGACTGCCCTTTTCAGACTGCCCTTTTCAGACTGCCCTTTTCAGACTGGTGTTTCTAAATTGACTATCAGATTAAAACTGTTTTGACTGTGACCGTTGTACTGATAGTTATAGGCATCAGACTGAGACTAATATCAGATTGTCACTCTCAGAGTCACTATTTGATTGAGAATGCATCAGACTGGTATTCAGAGTCACGATCAGACTAATACTCATAGACATCAAATTGGGCTGACATTGGGCTGACATTGTCAGCCTACTAAGTAAGATGACTATCACTTGATTTTTACTACGAGGTCTACTGAATCACTACTATATCTGACAACATGACTTTAGAATTGGACCAGACTAGAGACTAGAGAGAGGCTATCTGTAGAGTACAGTACAGTCCGCAGCGTACAGTCAGTACAGATAGTAATTTATAGTAGAGTACAGTACAGTCGGTATAGCTAGTCGTTTATACTTTAGTTCACGTTTGACTTAGTACAGTATGGTACATTCTGTATAGTACAGTATAGTATAGTACAGGGTAGCATAGTATAGTATAGTGCAGTAGAGTACAGTCAGTATAGCCTGTATAGTTAGTAGTTTATTGTTTAGTTTAAGCTAGAGTATAGTTCATTACAGTCTGTAGAGTACAGCCTGTATGGTGCATTCTGTACAATATAGTGCACTCATGAGAGTATAGTACAGTATAGTGTGTGTACAAATACAAGTTAAAGCATAGTATAGTCTGTAAAGTATAGTATAGCATGGTATATTACAGTCAGGACAGTATAGTATAGTCTGTACAACAAAGTATGGTCTGTAGAATAAAGTGCAGTCAGGAGGGTCCAGTAGTATGCGGTGGTATATTAGAGTCGACTAGAGTAATATAATACGAATAGTATAGTACAGTCTGTATAGTTAGTAGTTCATAGTACAGTACAGTAGAGTTTAGTATAGTAGAGTCAGTAGAGTACAATAGTATGTCATGGCCTATTGGAGTAAACTAGATTAATGTAATAAGAATAGTGCAGTCAGTAAAGTATAATACAGTCAGTATAGTATACTACAGTCAGTATAGTATACTACAGTCAGTAGAGTATAGTACAGTCAGTAGGATAGAATGCCGTAGTCTATTAGAGTAGACTAGAGTAATCTAATAAGAATAGTACAGTACAGTCTGTAGAGTACAGTATTACTGGAGTATTAAGCTAATTATAGTCAGTATTTGAAAGTACAGTCAGTAGAGTCCACTATAATAGATTATAAAGCTGAGTGTAGTCAATACACTCAGGAGAATATATTACAGTCTGTAGAGTATAGTCTGTAGAACATAGTACCTTCTGTATAGTACCTTCTGGATAGTATAGTACAGTATGATACAGTACAGTATAGTATAGTATATATCAGTCTGTAGAGCAAAGTACAGTCGATAAAATATAGTATAGTCTGTAGAGTGAAGTACAGTTTGAAAAGGTATAGTACAGTAGAGTACAGTAGAGCACAGTAGAGTAGAGCTTAGTATAGTACGTAGAGTATAGTACAGTCTGTAGCGAATAGTACAGTACAGTATGGGCAGTAGAGTACGGTCACTATAGTACAGCAGTCTGAACAAACTGTATAGTCTTTATAATTAGTATTTCATAGTATAGTACAGTATAGTACCTTTTGTAGAGTATAGAATAGTCCGTGTAGTTAGTACCCTCTGTAGAGTACAGTTATAGTATTGTACAGTCAGTACAGTCAGTACAGTCAGTAGAGTACAGCCAGTATAGTACAGCAGTCTGAATAGTCTGTTTAGTCTGTATAGTCTGTATGGTCTGTATAGTTAGTGGATTATAGTAGAGTACCGTATAGTACCTTCTGTAGAGTAGAGTCTTTAGAGTATATTACTGTACAGTCAGTACAGTCAATAGAGTCCAGTACAGTCAGCAGAGTATAGTACATTACTGTAGAGTCGGTATAGTCTGTTCAGTTAGTAGTTTAAAGTGTAGTATAGTCTGTAGAGTACAGTCTGTAGAATATAATGCAGTCAAGAGAGTAAAGTATAGTCTGTGGTATATAGTATAGTCAGTACAGTAAATACAGCACAATGGTATACCGTGGTCTGTCAAATCCACTAGACTAATCCACCAAGAATAGAATATCGCTGGAGGCTCTAACGGTCTTGAAATCCTGTAGTCTATAGTCTATAGTCTGTAAGTTAGTCCTGTACCGTCGTCCTGTATAGTAGAGCCCTATTGGTAAATAAAAGTGTGTTTCTGAAAAGGATACACCACTTCTCCACACTATAATTTCAACGGGGAGGGGATACGGGGAAGGGTACGGGGAACAGGTCACTCTTTTGGAGAAAGAAGTTACGAGCCCGCGGCCGGTGAAAGATTATGTGCCCGCGCCTTTTTCTAGTACGAGAACTGCACTATCTGCAGTCCCTCATACACTATCTGCACTCCCCCACACACCTACTCAACCCGCGCACCATCTTGGCCTCTCTTAACACAACACCTTTACCCACGCCGTAAGGAATTGCCCCCGCCAAGCGCCATTCCACAGTACCGCACTTCCTCCCCCTCATTCTCAGATTCTCCTGCTCCTCCTCCGTGCCAATGGAGGATTTTTTGCAGGACCCGTACGACGAAAAGCCCGTAGCCAATTATTCCGGTGCAGCGAAACAGAGCCGTGGCGACGGGCTTGAAGACGGCCACGGACGTAGCGTGGCGCCCAGCCAGGGGTCTCGGCTGGGAGTGCGTCGGGTGAATGCCGAAGTCTCGGATTTCTCCGGGTTTCTGGCGGCCGCCAACGCCTATTCGTCGCTTAACTATGCCTCGCACATTGAGTCTCCGCAAAACCCCGGGGTCAACTATACGGCTCAAATGGGCTCTCCCCAAACGCAAAACATCAATTATACGTCTCAAATCGGTTCTCCTCAAAACCCAAAAGTGAATTATTCGTCCCAAATTGGTTCTCCTCAAAATCCGGCCGTTCCTGCTGATCCAATCATGGACCAGCTCAATTTGTTGGGGTCTCCGTTGCAGCAGACCAATTCCATTGACCAATCGTTATCTGCAGACATGTTCAGCGATATCTTCGACCCCCGCTTCAAGGACTCCATGTATGGGCTTGAACAGGACGAGATCAATGAGCTTGGGCCCAAACAGGAGTCTGAAAAGCAAGTTTCGGACCAAAATCGGGGGGAAGGTTCGGAAAATCTCAAGTTCCAGGACAATTTCTCCGACAATTTATCCGAAAACATGTTCCTATCGTCCCAGTACTTCTCTCCTAACAACAGAGGCAATTTCCTGCTGCTCAATGCCATTGCTGAAGATGCCATGCCTGTACTGAATGCTATCACCCCCAATATCTCTCGTCATAGCAGTATCAGCGTGCAGCCTCCGCATGAGCTTACGTCATCTTACTTGTCGCCCAAGAAGTTCATGTCGCCGCTGTCCAATGCATACGAGGGTTCTTTTGATACGTTGAGGTCTCCGTACCTGGGCTCGTACCTGGGCTCGTACTTGAATTCGCCTCCACCAATGATGTTGAGCCAAATGAACCAGATGCAGGTCAACCAGGCGAACCAAATGAACCAGATCAACCAGCCAATTGTCAATAACCAAATCGGCATCAACCTGGCTATCGCCGTGTCTCCCCAAGTGGGCCAAGTTTCCGAACAAAGTCATTTGCAGTCCCGGAGAACATCGGATGCGGGAGCAAAGCAATTGACCCAGGAAGAAAAGATCAAGCGGCGTCGGGAGTTCCACAATGCAGTGGAGCGTCGTCGCCGAGACTTGATCAAGGAGAAAATCAAAGCCTTGGGCCTCTTGGTGCCTCCACCGTTGCTCACGCCCCAGCTCTGTGCAGTCCAGGCGTTTTCCCTGCTGGATGTGGAAAAAACCATGGAGCTCTCGGAAATCTTGGCCAATATCAAGATCAAGGAGGCGAAGCCCAATAAGGCCATCATTCTCCGCGAGTCCGTGGTGTACATACGACATCTTCAGAAGGTTTCGGAGGTGCAGAGAAAAAGACGGCAGGAACTCGAGTCTATGATCTCTGTATTGGAGTCTGAACAGGGAATTTCATCCACGACAAAAAAGGAGGATTTTTCGGACTCTCAATCCAAGCCAAAAAAGGATGACGATTTCCTCAATGATATTCTTGATACTTGAGAGACGCAGCAGTGAACACATTGCAGGGATTCTATTCATGAACATTAGTCTTAGTCTCGGCATGATATCAGGAAAGGTTTGTGATGAATAGTGAAAAGTACGTTCTTGTGACTAAGAATGACTAAGAATGGCTAAGAACGGGTGGAGTGATCATGGATTACAGCAAAGACGACACTTGGGTGTTTTTCAGGTATTGGCAGGCAAGAAGCTGATTTGACGGTTTCGGACGGGAACTTATAGAGTCAATAATCAGCCCGGTCGGCTTTGCTTGGCATGGAGTGGTTTTTAGGCCAGTTCATCCTAATCTAACGGAGAACTACCCCGAGACAAAGACAGAAATGTGATGAAGACAGGACTTATGATATGATTGATATGAGACAGAAGGGAGAAGACAGATAAGAAGAGACATAATGAGAGTATTCCGATTGGATGGAAGTGAGGTTCAAACTGGCACATACAAAATACCGAGAACAGAATGCCAGGGTGTCAGAACATCGAAGTGGCTTAATCTTTTGGATTCTTGGATTGAACTGCAGATACAACAGTCTGTACAGATAAATTGAGTAAAAAGACTCTATCTGATGATTTAAGGGTTGCATGGATAATTTTGAGGCCGGTGGATGATACAGGAATGACATCGCAATGACACCCGAGGGCTCCGTGGACACATGACAGAACTATATAAGCTCATTAATCGGTCCTTCTCCCAGCTACTCTTTCCTCTTTCCTCTTCCTCTTTCCTCTTCCTCTTTTCTCCCTCTTCAGCATATCGTAGCCATACGCTCTTTGAATCCTGAGAAAAAGTAAGTATGAGTCAGTCATTCAAGCGAGTCTGGTCAGTCCATGTTCTAGTGACAATGAGAAACTCCAACCCAGAAATTCTGGTCAAGACTTATGGTCAGAAATTCTGGTCAAGACTTATGGTCAGAAATCCTGGTCAAGACTCATGGTTGGAGTCAGAAGAGTACTGTGGTTCTGGAAGTCAGTCTCACCATGGCATTTTTAAAGGTCACATGGCCAAACCATGGGTTCAACTGAAGTGAGAGACTAGAGAAAAAGTAGGTTCTGGTTCTTCGAATGCCAAGATCACACCAGCCAAAATATCGTGCCAAATTTTGTGCAATTCGTGCAATTCGTGTAATTCCTAGTGGCACGTCAAACTATACAAGTAGTGGAGTCCTTCAGTTTTGGACAATTCTCTGTATATTTTGGAGTTAGCCAGCAGCTTGAACAAGTCATGCACCGACCGTCTTTTTGTACTAATCCAATACTGTGGAAGTACTTTAGGCAAATAAGGAAGCAAACATGCCGATCAGAAATCCAAGCGTGATTTTCTCAAGTTCAGCTTCAGCTTCAGCTTCAGCTTCTCATGTCCTCAGGTTTTCATGTTCTCAGGTTCTCAGGTTCAGATTCTCAGGTTCTCATGTCCTCAGGTTCTCATGTTCTCATGTTATCAGATTCTCAGGCCAGGTTCAGGCTCTACCATTTCAGCCCGTATTTCTTCTCTATTCTGGAATGAGTTCAGTACGAAGCTGCTGTACACCTACATAGCGTAATATATACAGTAGTGTAGTCGGTAATAGAGTAGTGGAGTAGTCGGTGAGAGAGTACTAAATTAGTAGGTGTGGAGTACTGAAATAGTAGGTGTGTAGAGTGTACCCTAGTGTAAAGTAGTAGTCTAGTTCTTCATGACCGTGGAAGTATTAGTTTATAATAACAGTGGTATAGTAGTAGAAAAGTACAGAAGTCTGGATTCTGGTAGTAGTAGGAGAAGTAGTCCAGAAGTATTCAAGAGAAGAGTAGTAGTAGTGGTAGTAGTATACTGTAGTAATAGAGCAGTAGAAATGGAGCAGTAGTATATATGAGAATAGTCTATGGTTTAATGTAAGTAGTAGGTGTATTAGTATGCTGTAGTCATAAATTGTAGTAGTATATTGTAGTAGAACAGAGTAGTAGAAAAGAGTAGTAGAAAAGAGTAGTAGAAAAGAGTAGTAGAAAAGAGTAGTAGAAAAGAGTAGTAGTACATTGTGTAGTCCGGATGTTACAGTAAGTAGTAGTAGTAAGAGGGTAGCAGTAGTACATTGAAATAGTAGAAATGGAGTAGTAGAGTATATAGCAGAGTAGTAGTATGTTGGACTAATCAAGATGTTACAGTAAGTAGTAGTAGTAGTAGTAGTAGTCGTAACTCATAGAAGAGTAGCTCAGAGAAGAGTAGCTCAGAGAAAGCCAGTCCAGAGAAGACCAGTAGTAGAGTAGTAGAGTAGCCAGAGGCTATGGCAAATTGTATCGCCATCTTTACGTTTGCACTTCCAACGGTTTCAATACCCCAAGCACCTTCTGCGTGGGAATTATCACTATAACGGATGAGGAAGTACATGCCGGTTTTGTTATGGTCTAGTGTCTAAGTAATAGGGATTTTGAATAGTAAAAGTAATTGACAGAAAGTAGACGGTGTGAGTATTAGAAGTAAAGTAGGGATTATAGAGGGTATAAGTGATAGAGTGGTGGTAGTATATTGGAATAATAATAGGCGTAGTGGATTGTAGGGGTAGTATACTGTGGTAGTATAATGGAATTGCCTTGACTCTTAGAGAAGTAGCAGTAGTAGTTTATGAGGGAATACTAGTCCAGAGGTGCTCAACAAAAACTTCTGTAGCGATATGGGATATGGAGAATTATAAGATATAAAAAAAGGAGTATTCACTGAATGGTCAAAAGTTCATTGAATCATGATTATGTGTTTTTCCTTATACTTCTTATATGGCCTCTTATCTCTCTCTCTCTCTCTGGTCTCATCTCGTCTCGTCCCATTCATATTCACATCTCTATCACACACTATAACTTCTCCTGCTCCTCCCCTATCTCTTCTCTTCCTCTTCTGTTGTACCAGGGCCTCGTGAACTAAAAGAATCCACGAGACTGATTACCTTAGAAGTTACATACAGAATAGTAGTCCCATGGTAGTAGTAGTAGTAGTAGTAGTAGTAGTAGTAGTAGTTGTAGTAGTAGTAGTAGTAGTAGTAGTTGTAGTAGTAGTAGTAGTAGTAGTTGTAGTAGTAGTAGTAGTAGTTGTAGGAGTAGGAGTAAGAGCCATTCATACTACTTAGGATAATCACTCTATATCATTTTCAAGCTACTCATTCAAACTCGTTGATACTGCTCTGACTGTACTCTACTACCCATACTTAGTAGAAATAGAGTAGTAGAAATAAAGTAGTAGAAATAGAGTAGTAGATATTGTAGCAATAGAGATAGAGCAGTCTAGATGTTTGAGTGAGTAGAAATAGATTAGTAGAGTAGTGGTATATTGGAATAGTAGTAGAAAAGGTAGTAGTAAAAAAGAGCAGAAGTAATTGGTAGTCTATAGTTTAGAGAAGTAGTAGGTGGAGAAGCACAGTCCCCGTCATTCTTTCCTCTCTCTCTGAGTCACTCTGAGTCTGAGCCCACTTTCTCACTCTGAGTTTCAGTCTCACTTTCTCATTTTCTCACTCAGTCTCACTTTGTCACTTTCTCACTCTGTGTTTCTTGTTCGCTGACTCCCTCACTCACTGTTCTCTTCTCACTCACTTTTCTCACTCGCTTTCACTTCCTGACTTCACTTCACTGACTTCTCCACCCACTCACTCATTCACCCACTCACTCACTTTCATTTACGCACACTTATTATTCTTCACTCCACAAATTCACCCACACACAATTTCATAACACACAATCCCACACACAATCCCACTATTTCATAACAAAAAATCCAAATCTCAATCCAAATAATCTATTAATTTTATAGATTCCACTGAATTGAATTGTACCGGTACTCATTAGCACTGATTGATTTTGACATGGACGCAGACACTGTTGCACACGCTAAAGGTCTTGTGGATTACATCACCAGGTCGCCCACGCCGTACCACGCTGTGGCCAACGTCAAGGCCAAGCTCGTGGCCAATGGCTTTGAGGTTTTGAGTGAACGCCACAATTGGGATCTCCGTCCCCTGGGAAAGTACTTGGTCACCCGGAACGGCTCCTCGCTCATTGCATTCACCACGGCAAAACCTCAGGAAATTGGAAAAGAGGGCTCTTCGGGCATTGCTATGGTTGGCGCACACACCGACTCGCCGTGCTTGAAACTCAAGCCTGTGTCCAAGAAAACTGCTGAGGGCTTTATTCAGGTGGGTGTGGAGCAGTATGGAGGCTTGATTGCCCATACGTGGTTTGACCGTGACTTGAGCATCGCAGGCCGGGTCTATGTTAAGGAGAACGGCAACTATGTGCCCCGCTTGGTGCATATCCGGAAACCGTTGATGCGGATTCCCACTTTGGCCATCCACCTTAACCGGGAGGTCAACCAGAAGTTCGAGTTTAACCGGGAAACGGAAATGGTGCCGATCGCAGGCCAGGAGAAGTTTGAGGAAAAGGAAAAGGAAAAGGGCAGCGACAAGGAGGGCGGAGGCTGTGGCAGTGACCCTAGTCTTCGGTTGACGGAGTCGGAGTTTTCTGCTATTCAACATGTGGTTGCTCGCCATAACGACTCGTTGATTCTGCTCATTGCACAGGAATTGGACGTGGACGTGGCCCAAATCGAAGACTTTGAGTTGCTTTTATGTGACTACCAGGATGCCACTCTTGGAGGCATCCACGATGAGTTCATCTTTGCTCCTCGCCAAGATAACTTGACGTCGTGCTATGCTGCGTCCGAGGCCATACTCAAGGCCCAAGACACGTGGAGCTTGATTTCGCTTTTTGACCATGAGGAAATTGGGTCTGTTTCGGCCCAGGGTGCGGACTCGTCGTTTTTGCCCAACGTTTTGAAGCGTATCAATGCCGTTTTCGCTCCCTCCAACCCCTCTTTGCTTGAACAGTCGTTTTTGAGTCTCTGTAGCAAGTCGTTCTTGCTCTCCTCGGACCAAGCTCATGGGATCCACCCTAACTATGAACGGTTCTATGAGAAGAACAACCGGCCACACGTCAACCTGGGCCCTGTGATCAAGGTCAACGCTAACCAGCGCTATGCTACCAACTCCAAGGGCATTGTGATGGTCAAGGCCGTGGCCGAACGTGCACGTGTTCCGTTGCAGTTGTTTGTAGTGAGAAATGACTCTCCATGTGGCTCCACCATTGGGCCCATGCTTTCGGCCAAACTCGGCTTGAGGACCTTGGACTTGGGCAACCCGCAGTTATCGATGCACTCTATCCGGGAAACGGGTGGGTCTCATGATGTGGCACGGTTGGTGGCCTTGTTCCTGGCGTATTTCGGGGAATTCGGACATCTCGAGCCAACCATCTGCGATCTCAGTGATTGAGATGAACATGAAAATGGTTTCAGTCAGACTGGAGCCCAGACATTCAAGAGACATAAAACAATCTTGCAAAATAGACCAATACATGAACATAGACTTTGGAATTGATTGACTCATGGCATTGTACTAGTAGATACAGTGGTATATAGACTAATCCACTGGTAGATAGACCAATACACATCGGTAGGCGAATGGCACTATTCTAAAAGATAGTCTCGTATCTGTAGGGCTCATATTTCAACTGTTACCTCTTTGTACATCGTAGTAGTCAATAGTAGTGTTCATTATCAGACCCTTGTGAACCAATTTTTCTCATGCTCAAGTTCGCAATTTTCCAGTGTCTTTACACCTTAACGTATTATCACAGAACATACCCAAAATACAAATCATCGTTTAATCAATAATCTGAATTAATCACACAGTTGATATTCTCATTAATTCTGTAATCATCATCTCATGGTCAACTAATATAATTCTGTAACCTTAGCTTGGGATGACGGTACAGGATGAGTCCAGAGTGCGATATCTGAAACACTAACCCTCAAGCTAAAGTGTTGATGTCACAGAAGACCAATTCACTATTACACTCCCAGTAGACTAAACTAGAAAGACTGAATCTTAAATAGGTACTTTATTACCTCATATTTCCCTCCAATAAAAACTCATCTATTCCCCTTAAATAAAAACCTTCATGGCTCGTTTGCGTAGAGATAGAGTTAGGAATTCCCAAGGACCTTCCCCTTAATTCTTAAAAAAAATTGAATAAAAAAGTGGGATCAAAAATAAGGAAAGGGGGGCCTTATTTATATATACAAAAAAGGGTGGCAAAAAGTGGGGCTTGTGCATGGCTGCAATTCTGGAGTCTGCGATATATATAAGGAGCTCGCGCACTCATATCCCTTCCCTAATATCTCGTGTATCCCACATATCCTCATATACTACTCATATTAATACATTATGAATTTTTTTAAAAATACATTTTCAAACCCTGAGAATTGTTGATACTTTGATACGATCCTGATATGTTGGATGTATGTTTTGTTGATGCTGTAGATTACTTAATCACAGGGTTTCAGAGAAGGTCGCAAGATATCTCAGTGTGTGGGTCTCAGTGTCTTTGGGTCTAGGTCTCAGAAAATGTGCCATGAAATATCTCAGAAATGTCTCAAAATGACCCAAAAAATGTCTCAGAAAGGCCCCAAAAATACCTCAGAAATACATCAGGGGGGATACCCATCGCTAGACCCTGAATGTACTTTTGAGTCTAACACTACCGTGGTATAGTTTCCCCAATTTTTCTTTGATCCAAACACTACCGTGGTAAAGTTTCCCAAAACACATTTGTTCGAGTCTGGAGCATGTCAGAGTTGCCTCATATGGATTTTGTTGGGTCTAGACCCTACTTTTGCAGGAATTTCTCCGGAACATATTCCTTTGATCCCGCATATTACCTCGAAGGGCGTCTATGGTCCACAGGATTTATTCCTAGGACGGCCGCAGCAAATGCAGCACCTACACGCAAGCATACATGAATTTGCCACTATTCAACAAGTCCACAAGAAGACTACATGAGTTCTTCAGGGTTTTTAGTGGGGGAAATTTAACTTGAATCCAAGCACAGCTCTAATATATGAAGGCACCAAAAAAAAAGAAATATTGCCCCACAAAATTATGGCATTCCCCCATTTCTGTCGATATTCTTGTCCGAATGCATATAATACTGCTAGCTCACTTTGAATGCATAAAATCTAGTGATAAGCCTCTTTGGGACATGCATACAATATTTTGATGGACTAATTGAGAAGTTTGAGCATAACCTTTTCTCGATTAGTCCATCGTTGATTCTGCTTCGCGGCGTATCACATCCATGCAGGTTGTTGAAATTTGACAACATCCATGCTGAAAAACTAACTATTGCGGATTTATCAACCTGATATTGAAATTTTCACTGAAATAATGTTCTGGATTAATGTGCATCATGATTACGGTGACCTGGGAAAGAAAAATCATTTTAGTGGGGCACTAAAATTTTAATAATATGGGAATCCTGCATATGGGGACCGGGGCCGCCCCGGTTGCAGAGCAGATAGTTGCAATAATTCATGCTCGTTAATGCACCCCTCGTTTCAGCACATATTCATGGTATGCTCCATCCCCAAAAAAAGTCTATATAATGAGCCCTCTCGCCCATCCAATTTGCTCCAGGTAAACTATCATCATCATGTCGTCAAGGAACAATCGTAACAAAGACCAAGGTCATGGTGACGATATTCCTGAAGAAGCCTTCTTGGAGGACTCGGATGTGCTTACGGATGTCTCTGAAGAAGAAGATAACTCGGTGCCCATTCCAAGGAATGGTGCCACAATGTCTTTTACTGAGGTTGTGACCAAAGTGCACCTTGCTCTTTTGAACAATTGTGTTACTCGTGACACAGCATCCGAATCTCTGCCATCCGTTGAGGAAAAGGCTGCTGACTCTTACCCAGCAGCCAAATTGAATTTCGATGAAGAAACTGAGAAGAAAATTTCTGTTGAGGAGACTGAGAAGGGAGTTTCCGAGAAGGAAGATACTCCAATTAGAGTTTCTGAAAAGGAAGAGACTTCTATTAAAGATGTTTCTGAAAAGGAAGACACTCCACTTAGAGTTGTCTCTGATAAGGAAGTCCCTGTTGAAGAAGTTTCTGAAAAATCTGAAGTTTCCATTGATGTTTCTGAGAAGTCTGAAGTTCCCGTTGAAGAGACTTCCCAAAAAACTGGCTCGTTTGGTGAACAAACTGAGGAAAAGATTTCTGTTTCTGGTGTTTCTGAGAAAGAAGTTTCCCCCGAAGAGGTTTCTCCCAAAGAGGGATCTTCCAAAGAGGAATCTGAGAGCTCTGAAGCCCCCCTTGCTCGGATTTCTCAACTGTTTGTTCCTCTTATTGAACAGGTCCAGGCCATTCTTGAAGCCGAAATGGCTAAAGCTTGTGTTCCTCTTATTGAACAAGTGAAAGCTATGCTTGAGGCTGAATTGGCTGCTCAACCTGTTCCCGTGGTTCCGCAAAAGTCAGAGATCAAATCTGTGGTTGAGAAAGAAGTTTCCCTTGAAACCATTCCACTTGTTGCAGATGTGAAATCTGCTCTTGATGCGGAAACCACCGCCAGAATCGCTCCGCTTATTGCCGAGATCAAATCTGTGCTTGAAGCTGAGATATCTAGCAAATCCGTTCCTCTTGTTTCAGAGGTAAAGTCTGTTCTTGAGGCATTGGATTTCACTAGACCCATTTCGCTTATCTCAGAGATTAAGTCGATTCTCGAGGCCCAAGAGCCTGCTCCACCTGTTCCTGATGTTGCGGAGGTGAGGTCGGTTCTTGAAGCAAAAGCGTTTACCAAAAGTACTCCTGAAGACCAAAACGCACCACTTCCTGAGGTCGAAGAGGTACTTCCTTGGGTCGAAGAGGTTAGAAGTCTTGGGTTATGGAGTGCAAAAAAATCAGAACCATTTGTTGGAATCGATCCTTTCGCTTTTGAGCCACATTCTAGAGACGATTCTTTCACTTCTGGGCCACATGTTGGAGGCGTTCCTATCGCTTTTGAACCATATGCTCAATTTCCTGAGAAGTTCGACAAGTTTGTGTCCCACGTTGGGGAATTATCAGAGAAATCCGAAGATGAAGAGGAGGAATCCGAGGAAGAAGCTACTGAGGAGACTTTGGAGGACCCTTGTTTTCCTAATGGGGATCCTTTTGAACGTGAAGACACCGAATCTGACTCTGAAGATGAAAGTCCAACTTTAACTGTTAGTACTTCCAACACCGATGATGAAGAGCTCCAATTTCCCTTCACATACCGGTCCACAGTCAGTACCTTCTACCCCCCAAAAGTGAGAACCCTTCTTTATGATGCTGAAATCAAAGACAAATTCACCCCTACACCCGAGAAACCGCCATATATTCCCTACTACTATTTTGAGGAATTTGAAAATTGTTTCAGGCCATTTTTAAATGCACATGGCGAGGATTCGGAAAAGGGGGAAAGTGACCAGGAAGATGACCAGGAACTTGCATATGAATATGAAGCTCCTAGTCCCGAGCACTGGGAAGAAGGTCCAAGTGACGAAACGTTCACCTACCTTGATGAGACAATGAACCTGGCATATCCCAGAGATGGTGTGGATGTGGCCGTTTCGCCTTGGATCCTCAGAGGTCAACCAGAGGAACCTATGTTTGATGCTGAAGAGCAGCTTGCCCATTTGCTGGATTGTCTTTTTCCTCTCTTGAGCATTTCTGACAAGCAGGAGATCGTCCCCGTTCCTCTTTGCAAGAAAAATGGACTCAGGGTACCGGAGCTTTATTACCTTATCGTGGAATTCTTTGCCCAAATGTCGCCTCTCCACTTCGAGTACTGCCACAGAACGCCTGTGGGTTTCCGTGCATGTCTCTGGGGAACACGGTTCAAGATAAAGGAATTGATTATGCAGATCAATATGCACTTTTCCTTACTTGTTACCCGGTGTCTTGAGCAGCAAGATAATCTGCAGAACTGGTTTTACCCCAAGCTGTACATGGATCAGAAATTCATTCCAGACTTGATCCGGGCTGGCCAGAGACTTGCACCTAGTTCGATTCCCAACGGAAACGAAACAATCAAGTTGGTGCTTCTTGACTACTTTGCCAAGGCCGAAAAAGGCCAGCTTATGCCCTTGGTCAAGTTCTGCCATGGTTTCAGGTTCAGCCGCAAGCACATCTGCTCGATGATCCGCGGCTTGACGTACCAGTAGGTGCCCCGGGACAAGTACCTCAGATTTGTCTACGAAAGGACCTTCTGCAATTTGTTGAAGGGAGGTGATCCCCTTGTTTCTGCGGTGGAGCTCTTCATCTCCACTCTTAAGCGGAAGAACATTTGGATGCCTCAGGATGAAAACGCTTCTGAGGAAACAAATGTATTGAATGAAGAAGAGCTTGCAAAATTTTGTCTAGGACGGAGACGCATAAAGAAGCTTGCAGACGATGACTTGGCTGGACCCAGGAAGAGAAAGGACCCTTTTCCCCAGCCAGGAAGAGACAAGCGCAGAAAGCGGTGAGACGTGGGAAGAGTCAAATGATGACGCAGTTGTGCCTGATATTAAACAGGCGGAGAAGGCGGAGAAGGCGGTGAGACGTGGATTGTTCTTCTTTGATTGATTTGTTTGCTTTGTTTGCTTTTGACTGATTTTGATTGCTTTGTTTGCTTTGCTTGCTTTTCTTTGATATTGTTGCTTTAGGAAAAACCCCAAAAAAATTCATTTGTTTCTGTTTTAACCATGATGTAGCTGGTGTAGACTGACTCTAACACATTGAAGTATATAGTGGTCCAGTAAATATACATAGTGTATAGTTCATAGTATGGATATAGGGTTAGAAGGATGAGGAAGTAGAAAGAGTCAGATTATTATAGTATAGATTAGTCTATACTCTCTATACACTATACTATATTGGACTGGCGCTATTGTACCACTGAGTTAAAATCAGAATTCAATGATACGTGTACTCTGAATCTACTGTGATCCCTCGTCAGTCTTTCTTTATTATAGTATATAGCAATGTAGTGTGTAGTAGAGCATTAGTATAGTACATAGCGTAGTAGTCTTATAGTAGTCAGTATTTTGAGTAATATTCCATAACTAAATTGTCGCTCTATTCATCATTGTACCCATAGTTCTGACTATAGTTCTTTAGAAAACGTGAGTGCTCAGTGACATTCAGTAGTAATGATATTTAGTCATAAATAGTCATAAATAGTCATAAATAGTCATAAGTAGTCATTAATGGCAGCCGTATTCATGGACCTATTCAAGCATTCATAACTCCACTCAATTAGTCATACTCTGTGTATACTAACTGTCAGTAGCCACTGTTGAACTTGAGGCATCAGCACACCTACGGGTACTGCATGTTCATGTGACTGCATACAGATGAAACAATTGTTGGAAC
>NKZK01000532.1:0-21107 GCA_002370145.1 [Candida] ipomoeae | reverse complement strand
TAATATTAATACTACTACTATACTACTAATACCACTAATACTAATACTAATACTAATACTAATATTAATACTACTACTACTATTGCTCCACTTATCTTTACCCTCCCACTTTATATCAATACTATACCCTACTCTGCCATATTCTACTTAGTTCCACTTCCTAGACTAGATAATTTACGTGAAAGTGGGGAGACCGTGAAGCGGAAAGTAGTCGTAGGCAAGTATGTCAAGGGTTCAATGAGTTTATTCTGCAAAGAACTCTCACGTGGGGAAGCTTGTGAGTTGGGAACAGACGCAAGATCCAGAAGGCAAGCAGCTCGGGGGAGTGTGGGAATGGTCAAGCCATTAGACTCGAGACGTGTTCCGAGGTGGCACAGAATTTGGTGAGAATTTGGTGTTGCAGCCAGAAATCCAGGCCGAGGATTAGTGGAGTAGTATCTGCAAATCATATACCACAAACTTATGAGTAAAGGAGGTGTCAAGCCCAGGGAAGGAGAAACTGATGGGGACCACCTGCTCGTAAACCGTAGTGGGTTGAAAACCACAGAATTGGAGCTGAAGTGGACGGCCAGTAGGAGAAGGTGACAAGTTGAGCATCTGCACAAGGTGAGGGGAGATTAAAGACCCGTCTGAGCCGTGTTCCCAGTAGGCGACCGTGCGGTGTGATGTAGGGTAATTTACGTGCTTACAAGAATCTAACACCACTAGTTAATTATGACTACTACTCTAATCTCTGGTTTTCTTCTCTTACAGGGCATTGCGGTGACCCTACATAGCAGTGACCCTACATAGCAGTAACTGTACATAGCAGTAACATTACATAGCGGTGACAGTGCATAGCAGTAACAGGAAATAGCAGTGACCGTACATAACAGTAACAGTACATAGCAGTAACCATACATAGCAGTAACACTTCAGAGCAGTAACATTACATAGTAAAAGTATATATAAAGTACACCCACGTATCGAATGAACAAGTTAAGCCACATTTTTGGTCGTATAAGGACAAGAACGAGTTGGGTGAGTAGGGCTATAGTTCAACTTTTCAAAATACGTAAAAAGTTGGGTTTTAGTTTATATAATGTTTTTGGGTAGGAAGGATGAACGGAGGAGAGTAAATCAAGTTTCTCTTATATTTCTTATTATGTGCATTGTGTTTATTGGTACATATCTTTTTTTTCAATATGCTGAATTTGTGAGCAAGTATTTTGTAGTTCATAATTAGTTCCAAGTGTTCTATGTTTAGCATATCTTTGGGTACTCCTTTACAGTATAATTTTACCTGTATTTCTTCATTTTTGTTTAAGTATTCGTATACGTACATTTTTGAACCTCCTATTATCATTCTGGTTATTCATTTGTTATTACTGTTTTCCAAGGTGTCATCTAGGGAACCCAACTCCGTATTACATTTTTCTCTAAATTTAGTGTGGTCTATGGTTGCTTTTCTTATGTATAGGCTATCTGGGTCGCTGTATATTATGTCTAGATTTGAATTCTTTGCATAAGTTTCCTAGTCTGTTTCTTGAACCGCTTAGTATGGATATTCCGTATTGAGTTGAGTATACTGGGCTTTCGTCTTTGTCCATGACCATTTTATCGTAAACTTCGCCATCCAAGTTGTAGAAATATGGTTTGTTTATTAGTATATATCCTTTCCTTCTTCGTCAGTTTTAGTTCATCTATTTGGTGCGCTACTATGTCTCTTTTTACTATGTATACTTCCTTATCTATTGGTTTTGGACGAATTTAGTGACCGTACATAGCAGTGACAGTACAGAGCAGTGATAGTACATAGTGACACTACAGAACAATAACCGCAGTGCTAACACTAGTAGATTGAGTAGTGTGGTCTTAGTGACATTCACCTTGGACCAGTTGGGTTTGACATCTCCACATGGTGAATACCACCATACTGTCATGTGAAGCTACAGACTACTGAGATACTATAGATTAGTATGAGATACTACACACTACTACAGATACTATGATATGCTAAAGACTACTACGAGATACTATGAGATACTACAACTATTAAAGATACTACATATTCTATAGACTACTACAATCCAGTATGAGATACTGAAGATACTATGAGTATGCTACAGACTATTTAAGATACTACATATTCTATGGTCTACCGCAGATACCACAGATATCACAGACTACTACAGGCTACTATAGATATATATCTTGAGATTTATATGTTTGTTTAACAGCATGAATCTTAGTTATTAAAGAATAAAAACCATTATCTATATTTGTATATTTGAATACTTCTGATCCAAGTTTAGGATCTTCCATAATAAGTATTATAAAAGAGGGAATTAGATATACAATATCGGCTATGTCTTCATACATATATATATATAATATTTCGCATATAGTCTCTGAGATATCCATAAATTCTAAATAAGCAGATATGATATATAACTATATGTGTTATGTTCTGTGATACATTTATGCCTTATTGATACTATGTTCGTTGATGGTTCCTCAAAGAGAGGAATCTGAGCTGTTTATATAGCTTTTAAGAGAAAACGTGTGGTCAAAAAACTCTTCACCAGAACAATGGTGATGATTGCTCTAGCACATTCAAAAAGCCATCATAATACATCGTACGATGATTACCGAGAGATGGCGTAGGCTTCATAATACCTCTATGAGCAGAATTGCCTATAGTGGATCTAACATAGAGTAGTAGTATAGTAGTAGAGTAGTATGGTAGGGTATAGTAGTAGGGTAGGGTATAGTAGTAGGGTAGGGTATAGTAGTAGGGTAGGGTATAGTAGTAGGGTAGGGTATAGTAGATTATAGTAGCATGGCAGTATAGTATAGTTTAGTAGAGTATAGTGTAGTATAGTAGAGTAGAGTATAGTGTGTAAGTAGAGTACAGTAGAGGAGTAGTGTATAGTGTGCAGTGTGTAGCAGTACATGCTTATAGTGGTATACTACATAATGGACTAGTACTGTAGTACTGTTACACTGGTAGTACAAAGTGGTACATAAGTGAAGGGTCTTTGATGGCCATTGTTAGGATCAGACGGCCATGGGTAGTGCCCTGCTTATAGTGGGTTTAACATGGAGTATAATAGAGGTGTATTTGGGTCTGATAGAGGTATCAGAGGAAATGTCCCCACAGAAGAAGTCAAGCAATTGGTTATTGATTATTTTGACACAAAGTTTGATAATGAACATGAATTACTCAAGCTTAAGGTGGTGGGAGAATTGCCTGATTTGATCAAGAGGTGTATTTGGAGTATAGAGGTGTATTTGGGTATAATATACGAAGTATCCTGTGGGGCCAAAGTACAGAATGTGTATGGTTCTGCAAAACTAGTCTACTCTAATAATTACAAGGATTAAGACAAAAAAAAAGAACCTGTTTGACACACCCTTAAATTACATATACTTATTGGTTGAAGGTTCAGAGATGCTATAACTCCACTGCCTTAGAATAGCTCCCGTTCATATCGGATTCTTGCTATAATTTATTATCTTTAGTACTTAGTTACTGTTACTGATTGATGATTTCTCAGTTTCTCAAAAGGAGGAATCTTAGAGGAGAGGAAATGTTACCGATCACTGGGAATAATGGGAATAGGTGTGGTGGAGGAGTTCGCACATTTTGTTGAAGTTGTAGGTTCACGATAAAATACATGAAATGGAAGGAAAATCTGGAATCGGCAGTATGTAATAAAATTTGTTCCTAGATCAGTTAAGAAACATTCAAAAGAAATTTACACTACAATTCACATTAATACACCGAATCGACCCAAAATTCCACACTTACACTTTCAACAGTGGTTTTTCAAGAGTGGTTTTATGGGTGGCGCACGACCATTAGAATAGCCCTATGGTATAGTAATATAGAGAAGATAGTAGTGAAGATATAGTAGAGAAGATAGTAGAGAAAAAAAGTAGTGAGATAGTAGTGAAGATATAGCAGTAAAGGGTATAGTAGTAAAGGGTATATGTTAGAGTCCATATGGGTAGTGCTCTCCATACAGGGAGTACTTGATGTACCATAAGATCTATCATAATGATAATCTTAAGAACCTAGCAGTATAGACAGTGGATATTCACGATAACTTAAGTACCAGGCTCCAGTATCATGCTTTAATACCATGCTCTAATACCATGCTTTAATACCATGCTTTAATACCATGCTTTAATACCATGCTTTAATACCATGCTTTAATACCAGGCTGCTAGTGACTTACCAGTAGGTATTATCAGATCTAGTCCTGTGTCAGTTGTAGTTCTGTTTAACTCTACTTCTTCCATAGTCAGTCATAGCCGAGTCCTAGCAATAGTATGGAGCAGTGTGAGTGTACAGTACAGTGAGAGAGTGGCAGTTAATTGGAGCTCACTGTTACTACGCCCTTTGATTGCTCTCCTGCAGAATATTTAAAGAAGCTAATTCCTCAGGAAGAGGAATCATCAACGAATATAGTTCCGATTAGGCACAAATGTAATAAGAACATAACAGTATAGTAGTAAAGGGTATATGTTATGTTCTTTGATACATTTATGTCTGATTGATATCATATTCGTTGATGATTTCTCAAAGGGAGGAAACTGAGCTGCTTATAGAACTGTTCAAGAGAAAATGTGTTGTCAAAAAACTCTTCACCAGAAAAATGGTGATGATTGATCTAGAATATGCCATTGCAAACTCCGTATCATGCCTATGATAGTACTTCGTCCAATGATGGCCTGGCCGTTGTTAGGCTTAGACGGTGATGGTTCATAAGACCTCTATGGTGCCCTGCCTATGGTGGGTCTAACAAATTCAGTATATAGCATATAATAAGTTTTAATTCCCGTCAAATTATATATATTTATGCCTATCGATGTTAGATCAACCATAGGTAGTGCCATACCTATTGAGGTATTTTGAGCCTACACTGTCTAATCCTAACAATGGCCATTTCAAGACGCTGCGGCCAACATCGGACGATGTTGGGACGGCGTTCATCGCTATTGTTCTCGTGCTAAGTCGCACGCCCTCCCCTCTAAAAGTATTTAAGTACCTCAGATTCCTCCCTCGGAGGAATCATCGGCGAATGATCATAGTAAACCGAGTACCTGACGTAACCGGAATCTAACAATCGATACTGTATTCGTTGATCCTACTCTGGTCTAGCCAACTATCCTCTACTATACTACAGTCTACTATACTATACTCTACCTTTATACTGTACTACTATATACTATAGTCTACTAGACTATACAAAAGTCTAGTGTACTACACTCTACTCTACTCTACTCTACTCTACTCTACTCTACTCCATTCTACTGCATGTGTTATACTATACAGTACTCTACTACCTAGTCTACTTTATAATCTGGTCTACTACACTCTACCATACTATACTTTACCTTTTTTCCTCCCCCCTCCTTCTTTTACAATAAAATTTTACATTAAGATAAGAGTTTAAATACAATCTGACGCCCAGCCTACCGCCGGCCATTATTTAAGTTATTTAAATGTTTAAATATATAATATCATGTACTTATTAAATATAATTATAACATATTTATACCTATAAAAAGTTCTTATAACTCATAACCTGAAGAGAATTAGTCCAAGTCCTTAGTAAACATCAGTACCTCTACACTAGTTAATATTGGTGAATCTAGTGTTTGCTCCTTCAGTTGATATATAATAAAGATATAGTTTAACAAGCCTTGTATATAATAAGTAAATATGCTATTTATACATATAATATCACCCAATACAAATTTATCTTATATAAAGGGGAATGATGTTACAACCTGTAAAAGTTAAATATTTGAGTGCACATTAAGCATCAATTTAGACACCCATTATTGGACCACTTTGTCGGGATATAATACTCTACTCCATGTAGTGTAGTGTAATAGTCTTTGATAGTCTTCGGGATGTATGAGGTCTAATTCGAATGGGATTTCCTTTGAATTGAGTGGAAGGCTGTGCATTGAACGGTATTCTCCCATGGCAAGGAGAGAGTATAGTAAAAGAATATGGTGTGATACTGGTGAGTAATATTGTTAGATCCAAGATGGGTGGAATACAACCCATATAGGGATTGAGCTCACGTGCCCAGTTAATCGGGAACCGATGCTACTACGCCCCCTTTCTGGTTCACCGTTACTACACCCCTTCGGCCGCCTTCCGGCAGAATATTTAATGGTGGCCGATTCCTCTTACTGAGGAATCATCAATGAATATAGTTTCGATTAGGTAATTTACGTGCTTACAAGAATCTAACAATAAATTAGTTATATACTTATTTATCTCTCATAAATATAAAGACTAAATAATTAATATAGCAAATGTTGTACTTAATAACATTTTAGGTAAATATATAGGACTATATTAATAATAAATTATATCCATATTATCGTGCTCCTTAGCCATATTACATAATTTCTATCGCTATAATATGGTGATATTGCATATTAAAAAGGATGTCCCAGCATCAAGAAGAATTTTTTATTTTATATTTACTATAATATGGTCCCTTATGTTTATTAAAACCTCCTCCAAATTTATTTTTAATTAAATTAAGAACTTTAATATCTTTTTGATCTAAAATAATATTAAAACCACTCTGTCGGGATATAATACTCTACTCCATATAGTGTAGTGTGATAGTCTACGGGACGTATAAGGTCGAATTCGAATGGGATTTTCTTTGGATTGAGTGGAAAGCTGTGCATTGAGCACGTATTCCCCACGGCAAGGAGAGAGTATAGTAAAAGAATATGGTGTGATACTGGTGAGTAATATAATGGTATGAGTATAGTCATAGGAAGAGTGAGTGAGTGAGTGAGTGAGTAGTATGGACTGAAGCACTGGTGGAAATCTTAGGAGATATGCTTATGAGTGTAGTATGACTATAGTATGACTCTAACTATAATATGACTATTACTATAATATGACTATTACTATAACTGTTAGTATTCTATACACTACATAACTCTAGAATTCAATACTTTCTACACTACATAATTTTACTATAGATATTTTCTATACTTTACTCTTCCAGTACTCACCAATACTTACGATATCGGACTGGTACCATTGTACCCATGAGTTGAAATTAGAATTCATTGATACGTGGATTCTGAATCTACTGTGATACCTTTGAGGTATTCGAGGGTCTTGGTTATGGCTTAAATGTACTAACATAGCAGATATATATTCATATAATAATATCTTGAATTTAGATATAGAAGATGATCATAACCTGTTGATGTAATGCTTTCAATACTATATCATCGTATTCAGGAGGCCAGCAGGTGTAGTCAAAAAGTCAGCAGTCAAAAAGTCAGCAGTCAAGAAATCAGCAGTCACTCATAGAAGGAAAGGGGAAGGCAGGAGCCAGTAGGAGCCAGTAATAGCCACTCAGGTAGTCACTCAAAAAGTAGCCCATAGAAGAGTCACTTAGAATAGACATAAACGGATAGAAAGGTATGTTGGTCTAGAATAGTATGACTCGGTGGGCAAAGGGAACAAATGGTCCACTGTGCCACACAGTGCATACCAATAACCAAGACAGTCTCCACACCATAATCTGTATATTAGTCAAGAGTTCTTTCAAGTAAAGTGAAGACACTCTTTCTACATCAGTTGGTGTAGTTCCCATTGTACTAGTCATCCTATTGATAGTGTTAGTGTATTGTAGTTCTCTATAGTATACTATAGTCTAAAGTGACTCCTGTCTCCTCTATCATCCTATAACATCCTAGAAATCTCAGTCTCCTATAACACCCTGTAATATCCTATAATACTATTCTGTAGTCTCGTAGTTTCCCATACTCTAAGATATACTGGGGTGTCATATGCTATACTCTGTCTTCAACAAAATCCTATGGTATAATGGAGTCTCTTAGAGTCTTATAGCCCATACCCTTATAGCCCATACTCTTAGAGTCTCGTAATCCTATAGTCTTATAGTCCTTTATCTTCGGGATTGATACTGTTGCTTCAGAAATGATCTTATATTATGTATTTAAGAAACCATATTATCTCACACTCAGTCTCTCTCTCCCTTCTATTTACACGTCACTCCTTCGTTATTTCAGTCAGTGAGTCAATTGAAGGACTTGTACCTTCTTGAGTAATCTGGCCCAAGTATCAATCATCATCAACGTATACGCGATCATACAACTTCCCTTTGGGGCTTGTAATACGCATGGTTCCGATATGCATCTATTGAACCCATTTCTCATGATACCCTTGTAAATGACTTGATGCCACACGAGGGGCCTGATTCAATCCATATAATCCATATAAAGACTTCCTTAGAGGATTAGATTTCCTTGGCACAGCAACTTGAAATTGTCGTTGCATTGATATCAGTCAGTCAGGCAGTCTCACACATTCACACACTCACAGACTCACAGACTCAGTCACTCAGTCACTCAATCAGTCAAACTTGGTCAGTCAGTCAGTCAGTCAGTCAGTTAGTCAGTCAGTCAGACACTCAGTCACTTGCTCTGTCACTCAGTCACTTATTTAGTCATTCACTCACTCACTTACTCACTCATTCACTCACTTACTCACTCATTCGATTGTTCACTTTGCTCACTAACTCACTCGCTCTCGCTCGCTCCTTAGTGCTTATGGAACCACCTCCACACCAATAGCCTTTGCAGTCGACACCACTGCTCCACATATCGCGCGCATGTCCACATCCTTATGCCTTTCATCAGTCTTTTTAATCTTCGCAATCTCATAAACATGTTTCAACGAAATCTTACCCACAATATTTTTCGTGGGCTGGTCACTGCCTTTCTTGACGTTGGCTGCCTTCATCAAAAGCCACGACGTGGGCGGCGACTTCATTTCAAAGGTGAACGTGCGGTCGGGCTTGATGGTTAGAAGCACCGGCACAGGTGTCCCGGGCTGGAGGTGTCCGCTGCGCGCATTAAATTCTTTACAGAAATCAATGGCCTTTACACCTTTGGATCCTAAGGCTGGACCAACTGGGGGGGCAGGTGCTGCTTGTCCTGCTCCGACCACCAACTTGACCATGACTCTTTTGGCTGACATGATTGGTTGGTTGGGGTTGAGTTTAGTAGGGTAAGGATGTAGGGTATGGGGTTTAGTAGGGGTGGGGGTTTACTGGGGCGTGTTAGGGGTAGTGCTTTAGAGACGGTAGTAGGTAGTGGTTGTAAGTTTGTAGTAGGTGAGAAACGAGATGGTGAGAATTTCGCACACCCGTACCTCCGAAGTTATACCGTTCATACAGGCCAGGCCAGGCCAGGCCACTGGCACTGGCTGTACTATTACTGTTCTGTTCTGTTACTGTTCTGGTACTGTTCCATTACTGTTACTGGTGGTACTGGTTACTGGCACTGGTTATACTATTACTGATGTACTAATACTGATGTACTATTACTGATGTACTAATACTGATGTACTATTACCGGTACTGTCACTGAGATTATTAACTTTCCGATGTATTGTGTCATATGTCTTCGGTGAATCTCAGACGCGAGTTATTGCTTCGATGTTCGCCCACCCACAACGTGCTGGGCTGTCTTTGGAATAGAAACTCGTCGCCCAGATCGTACTCCGACCCAGGACTGTAGCTTTCCTCGGCAATATCGTTTCGTGGGTACGGCGTCTCTTCAACGCCCGCGCTCTCGCCGCCCATCTGACGCGGACTGGTGTCCAGCAAACTGCCCTGTCCGACTGAGTTGTACCTGGAGTGGCCCTGCGATCCAAGTGCTGAGCTGCGGTTACCGCTGTTCTGGCCCATTGTGGTCGATGCAGACCGGAACACCGAGTCGAGGTTGTTGCTGTTGGTGACTCCACGGTACTCGAAATCCGAGTTGGCTCCCGCCGCTTCTCCTGACCCTGCGGCCGCGGCTGCCAAGGCACTGCTGACGTTGTTCCTGGATCCTAACGACCCATGCTGGTTTTCCAAGTCTCCGAAGCCGCTCATGCGGTTGGACCCTCTAAACGAAGATCCGCCTTTGGACCCGAAGATCTTCTTGAACCCACTGGACTTTTCAATCTCGTCACTGTCGTCAGCAAAATCAGGAGAAATGTTCTCCATCTTCTTGCTACGCTTCTTGAGGAAAATAAAGAAGGCCAAGCCTCCAATTAACACCGTGCCTCCAACTCCTCCCACAACACCTCCAATGATCTTGTTGTTTCTGGGCGAGATCCCTGATCCACCCGAGTCCGAGTTGGCATTGGCTGCCGTGGGGACCGTGATAAGCGTGGTGATGGTTGTGTCGGGCAAAACACTGATAGTGGAGATGTACGACCCGGCTGTACGCGACGCAGAAGATGGAGCTGGCGTAATGGACGACTGGCGTTCAGTGGTAGAGCTCTCATCTTGCGAAGACACGTCGCTCGAGCTAGCGGACGACAGCGATCGACTGGATGATGAATCTTGCAGCGAAGAATCCGATGTAGATGCAGTTTCGGTCTCGGAAGCAGTGCTGGACCAAGACCATGAGCTGCTAGACAGGTCTGCCGAAGAAGTAGTGGACGACGCTTGGTTCGAGGAAGAGGATGATGCGGCAGCCGAGCTGGATGCTGGTGCAGATGATGACGATGATGGCGATGCTGAGGATGAACGTGCAGACGACGACGACGAAGCTGGCGAAGAAGATGCCTGTGCAGAAGACGACGTAAACACGGAAGATGATGGCGATGTCAAGGACGACACGAGGGAAGAAACATCGGTGGCTGAGGATAAGAAAGATGAGGAGGGGGCAACACTGGAAAAAGAAGCCACGATACTCAGAGGCAGTACACTACTGAAAAGCGACATGGAAGAAGGGCTAGTAGTAAACTGAGACGAAGCCTGAGAGGGCACAGAGGAAAACACAAAGGAAGGGGAATTCGAGGCGAGGTTGGACAATGAGGTAGCAGGGGATATGGACATGGACGAAGTTGCGGATGCAGATAGGATGACGTAGCTCGGATCAGACAGAGAGAAAGAAGGCAGTCTCTGAGATAGGTCCGAAATGAATTGGGATGCAGTAGTAGTGATGAGTGGCGTGGACGTCGTCCCGTTGGGATCTAATATTAGACTCATGGGAGAAAAAATCTGGAAAAGCTCACCCTAGGGCATGGATGCAGGACCAGGCTATTTTTAGGATTCAATGAGGAATGTGTCCGCCGGAGTGGGAGGAGCCTAGTCTAAAGGACAAGAAGGATGCTAAATAAAAAAATGCAAGGATGGAAAGAAAACAACTGACAAGAGAGAAAAAAATTCAGAAGACGGCGGTGGGGGGTGCGGTTGTGGGCTTTATCAACTAGGCGTGCGTCGGGAAGGAGCGCATTGCAAGGGGGATAACGCAGCAGACAAGCGGCCGAAAAAGAGCGCAATATCAAAGAATATCCAGGCCACCTTCGAGGGGCGGCGACGGCCACCTATTAATAGTGCGACGCATGATGCGCTTCCATGGCAAGTATCACATCTGAAACACCTCTGAAGAAGCATCATGCAAAATCAGAAGCAACACAAAGCAACACAAAACCAATTCCTCGCAACAAGGGGTGCATGAAGCAGGGAGTGTAAGTGGCCAGGGCCAACTATATAAAAGGCGGATTCCCCAACATAAAAGGCGGGAATCTGGTGAGGTTGGAGGCGGCCAATTTTTTTCGATGGAAAGCGGTACGGATCTGGATTATTTTTGGCGATTGTTTTTGGCGATGTTTTTGGCGATTATTTTTAGCGATTATTTTTGGCGGTTGTTTCATCCTCGTTTATTTAAAGTTATGTGATGCTTGTCACCTCTAGTGCATTGGTTTCAGGACGCGGCAAAATTGCGCCAGGGGGCGTGATGGCCTCCAAAAGTCTGCTCGGAACCTCCTCGTACCTTCCGCCAAGTGCAGCTAATGAGCTGCGTCGCGCACATGGTATTGCAGATTTCGTGATACGCATGCAAGCTGCATCCCTTCGAGCAGCAACAGACTCGCTTGGGGGCCCCGAGCTTCCGTGCTTCTGCTGGTGCTTGGTACAGGTGGAGTTGCTGTGGTGAGTTTAAGAAACGAGCTGTGCTCATTATACTAACTGCGAGAATGGTGCCTTTTTTTTCTTTCTTTGTTCGGTTTCGCAATCGCACTTTATTTTGCAGATTTCAATCTATCCACTTGTGTCCTGCATCCACATTGATACTTGTCCAGCAAGAAAGACAAGACAAAAGACAATTAGAAAAGAACTTGCAAAGAAACTCTTGATTCCTAATCTAGTTACTTCTTTGGGTACTTGGGAATTTTGTCTTCCTCGGAAAATTTCGTTTTCCTCCGGCTTTTCTCGTTTCGGCTCTCTATTCCTTCTCCTTGGGAATTTCCTACTTGTCCACTCATTTTTTGGGCTTATCTATTGGCACACTACAAAACACAAGAGAAAAAAAAACCTGCTTTTCTACGAGAATTTCAATGGGACTTCTATGCAGATTTCCTCTGACAAGGCTTCTCTGAGCTGTGACTTCTTTCCTCCATGACCTGGTCGTAAGGAGAAGCCGTGATGGCCCGTTTAAGCGCTTTACATCTTTATTAGCCCGTTGTGCATGGTGTCTCAGCTTAGGTGTGTATGAAGTCTCGAACACGGCACGCACTTTACCGCATTCGGGAACTTTAGGAATTACTGCAAAATCAGGAATTTCTTGATTTCCAGCAAATCGGTTCTAAAGGTTCTGAAGGTTCTGGTTTCTAAAGGTTTCAGGTTTCTAAAGAGTTCTACTGGCTTCTATTTCTATTGATTATGATGATTATTGATTACTGAGTTTTAATTGGTGACGTGAATGAACATTATCATGACTCATGACTTGAGATCATGAGCTACAGATTTGCAGGATATCCATTCCAAAAAGACCTGCACTTTATCACGGCCATGAAGTGATAAGAGTTGAATGATGAGATCATCTTATTGATCATCGGATTAGAGTGGGGATTGAAAGGGAATGAAGTGGCCGATTGGAAGGGATTGAAGAGGGGGGGTTGAAGTGGGAAGTGTCCGGCGAGACTTGCTCGTATTATGACCATATGGTATTTGGCCTGCTCCAACAATTCATGGATCTATCGGATCTGGAACTATTCCAGCTATCAGAACAGGAGATGGCTACTGCATCTGGATGGCCTGGAAGCCCTTTCCGCTGACCACGCCGAGCCAGTCGTCGGAGCCATTTTTCCAGCACACCGTGTTGACCTCCATGTCGTCGGAATATGCAAGCACGGGGGTATCGATCACCGGGCGGCCTTCCTTGGAGGTGCGCTGGCTGACCCCCAGAGAGCAGTCCCACAAAAGAGCCTGGCAGTCGTCGCCTCCGGTGGCCAACATGTTGCATGAAGGATGCCACTCTATGGAATTGATGGCACTGGAGCTGGCACCATCAAACAGCCCATCGAGTGTGATCACGGGCACGCCAGGCATCCGCATATCGATGATGAGAACCTGGTTCAGGTTTACGCCCACAGTGGCCAAGTGGTGCTCATCGATATTGGACGTCAGAAGCTTCAAGAGCGCATGCAGGTTATAGTGGGACAGCTTGTTCTCGGGGGTGGAGAGGCTGCAGGGCTCATAGATGATGGTGGAGTGCTCCAAGGATCGAAGGTCAAACACCCGCATAGACCCATCGTTGGATACACTGGCAAACACGTTGGTGCTTCTGTGGATGAACTTGACGTCAAACACCTCCAGATCATGAGCAATCAACTGCGTCTTGACCTGGGCCGTGTCCTTATTCTTGCCTTGCGATCGCGACCGGCTCAAGTCCCACACTGTGCACGTGGTGTCCACCGACAGAGTGATGATGGTGCACGGGTCGGTCTTATTCCAATCAAACGATGTGACCGGAGGAAACGTGTTGATGTCGTACGCCTCGGACCCGCTCCCAGCATTTGCCGTGGAGTTATTGGCCAAGAGATGGGTCTGCACCAACCCCCCAGCCCCCAAGTTTTGATCGTCAAACTTGTATAGACGCAACACTTCCGATGACGTGGCAAGGCGGTCGGTGCCCCGTGGATCCCATTGCATATGAGTCACGGGATAATCCACCAGGGTTTCGGCTACGGCCGAGAACTGGAACCCCGGGGTTTCGCCGTTCTTCTCGGCGCCCGTTCCTTCGTGGTGCTGCTGTTGTTGCTGTTGGCTCTGGTTCTGGTACTGGCGCCCGTGCACCACCTGGAGCTTATTCTGGTAGCCCTCCCGGAAAGAGCTAAGGGCCACGAAGTCGCCATCGCCATTTGACGCCCAGTCGGCACAATAAAGCGGATACTGCGAAGCAAAATACGACGAGCGGGAAAGACCATGGCCCAGTGGGGAGTCAAGGTCGCCGGCGTTCATTTGGCGTTGTGGTGGAGGGATCGACCCGGGCACGTGATGCAAGTAGCCCGGCAGAAGGCCATTTCCGGGCATGCCATGGGCCAGGAGTCCATTTGTCAGAAGTCCATTTGTCAGGAGCCCGGAGCCCAGAATTCCGTTTCCCAGAACCCCGGAAACAGACGAGCGCTTGTTGCGTGTGTTGTACCAGTCCATGAGGAGAGAAGTGGAGTCAAGGATGGGTGAAATCCTTGAGGTAGCTGGCGCGGTGCACGGGTGCGCGGCCTCTACTTGCTGCTTTCTCACCAGCTGCAAATCAGCAAGTCCAGCCAGGATTCCATTTCCAGTTAGGATTTCATTTCCCGTTAGGGGAATGGAATCCTGGATTAAATGAAAATGGAGTTGGGTTGGAAAAAGTGGATTAAATGAAAATGGAATTGGATTGAAAATTGGGTTAAATTAAAGTGATGGAGTTGAATTGGAAAAAGTGAATTAAATTAAAGTGATGGAGTTGGATTGAAAATTAGGTTAAATGAAACTGGAGTTGGATTGAAAATTGGGTTTAAATTAAAGTGATGGAGCTGGATTGAAAACCATCTGGCCATGACAGAGATGAAAATCAACTATCTCTTGGAGTTGATATCGGTGAGATGCACTGTTAATGATGTCGAAGTAATAGTGTGAAAGATATTGTCAAGCCCGAAAGATTATGAAAATTGCTCTAAATACTCAGTTTAAGGAATAGATATAATGAAGGAAAGATGTCACCAAAAGAATGGGTATATGCAATGAAGGATGTGTGTGTGCCATATGTGAATGAATAAGGGCGTGATGTGTCTTTGATACCAGGGACTGGTACAGTGTTAAACGGTACAATGAAGAGAGGGTTTGGTGGATACTGCAGTCAAGACGGCCGAAACGGGTTACATGTCCAGACGTCTTATAAAGTCCCTAGAGGACTTGTCTGCGTCGTACGACAATACAGTGAGAAACTCGTCCAATACCAACTTCGCCACGTTGATCACCAACTCGCCGGTTTTCTCCCGTTTTGCTGATAAACCTTCCTTTTCCATCAAATACGTGGGGCGAAAGACTAATCGGACCATCTAGTAGCTGGTTCCTGCCGAAGTTTTCCTCAGGATAGCAGAAGCTCAAAACAGTTTTATGATGTAAAGCGAATGATTAGATGTCTCGGGGCAAAATTAGCCTTAGCATATTCTCGAACTTTATATATGTAAGACGAAGATGTTACTTTATTGAACATTCCTCCAGGAACGATGACCTAACGATGGCTGCTTCTTCTGAACGGCTACTATTAGTAGGAACTCGCCCGATCAGTTGTTATGGGTAATCTTAGTTAATTAATGATAACTGTATTAGACTATAAGTATCTAAGATTAAGTAGTGGAGTTCTCTCGTTCAAAGCTAGGGTCTCGCCTCCTTTATATATCTGGCGCTATCGGGGATAGCTGCATAAAAGTGGGGTAACCTGTAGAGACTCCTAAAAGGGGAATATTCCTGTGGCGCACTGCTGCCTCATTGGAATCCTGTATTCAATTGGGTAGATTCCATGTCTAACATCTTCCCCCTCTTAGATCGATACTTGTCCTCAAGTATCTTCCTCTCACGGAACCGTCGTGTATTTCGCGCTTCGTCCTGCATATATCGCAGACTTCTTAATTTCAAGTTCGCGCGGGTCCCTGGGGTAATTCTCGTTCATTTCGTCACTTATAAAATGTTTTCCTTCTGTGACGTTTATTCTGTAAATTCAAGTTCTTCTTGTTCTCAATTGTAATGTATTGTAATTTCCTCGAAGTTGTATTCTTTCGTCTTTGGTCCAGCTGTTTTCAAACGTTTGTCAATTTTCCATGGAGTTTTGTTGTAGTCGTTAATAGTCGTTTAAACGTAATCCTTTTGGTTCAATTCAGAGTTTTCCTTTTCAAATTTCTTCACTAGCGGAGGTTCTTAATTAACTCTCCTAAATCCTTCAATAATGGCATCTTTAGCGATGATATAATAAGTGTGTCTTTAGCGACAATATATGAGCATGTTTCTTCTGCTTCTGTAGTAATATTTCAAATGACGTAATTTTTCGTCCTGGTTAATCAGTTAAAACTGTTTGGATTGTAAGGCTGTTGGGAAGTGTTGTTTGTAAATTGGATTTATCTTTCTCTCTCCTCTTTGGGAATCGTACGTCTCGTCGATATGGATTGTAGGTTTTCATAGACTCCTTGTCTTGTCGCGGATGCGATCTTTCTTGGATATTTGTTGACTTCAATTTTCGTATTCTGGTAAGAAGCTAAATCATAACATATTTCTTGCTGGCGTATTTGCTTTAGTGACGGATGTATTTCAACGGATAATAATTTGCTTCAATAGGAATAGCATAGTTCGGGGTCATGATGCCGTGTTTTCAAGGCATGTAACATTGTAGATAATTCTTTGATAATTCGTCAATAATTCTTTGGTAATTCTTCGATAATTGTTCGGTAACATTGCGGGTAATTCTTTGACAATTCTTCAATAATTCTTTGATAATTCCTCGATAATTCTTCGGTAAACTTTGATGAGCCTTTGTGCATATCTTGTAAGGCTTGATGAACTTGTTGTCTCAATAATGGATTCAGTATCCTTCCATTCGGTGAACTCTTGTATTTTGTCGGGGTGTATTTCATAACGTCCTTCCCGATTATAATTTCAATTTGGTTTCAAAATTAACATGTGCGTGGTTTCGCAATGAATTTCTTTTCTGTTAACATCAACGTGTAATCGTTGTTTCTTGCAATCTTCTTCGTCCTCTGAGAAGACTAAAATAATTTCCTGTGGAAGGTATTGGAAACCTTCTTTCATAAACTGTTGGAATGTAGCGGATGCGTTGGTTCAATCCAAGCCATCACGCAAGTAATAATGTAAGGGCTCTGTAAACAGCGCAGAGTCTTTCCTTACCATCTCTCTCCGTAAAATGTTTGTTGCTCCATAGGGGATAATCTTCCTAGTGGGAGTAATTCGTAAATCTGACTGGTAGTCAGTGTTTCCAGGTGTAAAAGGCGATCTGGATATTTGTGAGGCGGGGTGTACCCGTGAGTCTCACCAATAAAATGTTGTATAACTCGCTCAGGCTTCACTGGAGCTTTGAGGCAGTTGAGTGCTTTCACTAACAGGTTGCTTCTGTTCAGGCGCTTTGGTACGGCAGGTTGCTTCTGCTAAAGGCATCAAAATGCATCAGTACGACTGGTATAGTGCTTCAGTTCGTCTGGAAATGTGTCGATAATGACATCAGAAACTGGGATCAAATAAAGACTTTGGGATCCTCAGTGTTAGGTTTAACCGCTGAATAATGATCGGTAACCGTGGCGATAGGTGTGTAACTTTCGCGGTCTCGTGACGTTCGATTTCGTGGTCACGGTATAATTTGTGGCGACATCTCTTGCCACACCCTTCTAATCTCTTGCCACATCCTTATATGGTCCTTTGTGGAATGCCAAGTTTGGCAACTCAAACAAATGGTTATTTTCACTGGAAAATGTTAAACCGAGAATGATGTTTTCGATTAGTTCGGGCACGAAAGCTGTGGTGCTTCTTCATTCGAGTGCCTCTTCTTCCTTCGGGTGTTTCAACGTAACTATGGCTTTATATGTGCTGGTAAACTGTCAGCCCTTGTTAGCCAAGTATGGTCAATGATCTTGTTGATAAATCATGTGGTTGATGATTGGCGTAATCAGCATTCTTGTTGCGCGTTAGAAAGTACCTTCTGGTACAGAGGAACTGATACATGATTGGACTTCAATAACTCTATCAAATGAGGGACTTGGGTAATCATATCTGTCATCTGTCTAGTAACTCTATTGCTATGTAAAGTAGTGAGTTCGTAACTTCTGTTTCACAATTGATACCGCTCAGATCTGAGCGGGATCCTCTCTATATATAGTTAGTCCCGGGGACTCCTAAACGATCTCTCTCCTTCNACTTCTGTTTCACAATTGATACCGCTCAGATCTGAGCGGGATCCTCTCTATATATAGTTAGTCCCGGGGACTCCTAAACGATCTCTCTCCTTCATCAATCTCTCTCACCTACATTGTCTTCTCCAAGACAATGCCCAGAGTTAGACGAGAGCTTGACGAGAGCTTGACGAGAGCTAGACCAGAACCCATAGAGGCTTGGCTCTACCTTTGCATCTCTTCAACAATACCCATTATTGTTTCATCTGGATGCCTTCTCATGAACATGCAGTACCCGCACATGTGCTGATCTCTCAAGTTCATCAGGCACATGTCGCGTGTTCCAACAATTCTCGCCATCATCTCATTTAAGGGGTAAATTCCTGTACCTTGCGCGTGCGCGCTCGCAACATCTATCTGCAGTAATTGCGATAGGGGTGAAACTGAAAGGATAATAATTTTCTTCCTTAATGTCTTTCTCTTTCTTCTCACTTTGTGGATATAGTGCGGATTCATCTCGTCATCCTTAAATATCTTTATTTCGGGAACGTGTTCACTTTCATCGTGCAGAATCTTGAATCTGATTCTCTCTGTCCTGTGTGACTAACGTCTTTTTCTCTAACTTCGTTATCCCGTGGGTTTGACCGGTTGTTCTCATAATTCTTGCTCCGGTTCTTCGGAAAATTTCCTTTTCTTCTCTTGTGGTGTGTCGTCTCCGTATGTGCTCTTCATTTCCTTCAAATTGTCACGAAGAGCTATAAACCGTGAACGTGCATTGGTCTCTGTGACTTCTTGGACCTGGGTAACAATATAATTGAACTGTGGAAGGTGTTTCGTTCTTGCGAGCACGGTATCCACTAGTAGAATCGTGTGTTCGTGCGGCTCGTAACTCCACATGCGAATGTCATATTCGATATTCCTGAGTTGTTCAATGTAATAATCCATCGATCTCCCGGGTATCACATTTTCAATCATCTCGTAAAATTCTTCCTCTGCTAACTCGTCCACACGGGTTTGGAGTACCTTCTTAATATCTTCAAAGGATTTCGCGGTCTGGGGAATTGAATTGAAAGCTAATATTCCTAAGGTCATAAGACAGACCTGTCTGGATGCTTCTTCGCTAACTTGCGGATTCCTGGCTAGAAACTGTTCTAAGTGGAACGCCCAATAATCCAAGGCACATTGTTGCATCTGTCTCTTCTCTAGTTTCAATTCAAACTTGGGGAGGCCCTGAAGTGCTTTCCACCATTCGACGCCGTCCTTCTAGCGTACCCTCCGGTGGGCACGGCTTCAACCATAACGTTTTCCTCACCGCTAAGGTAATGGTTCCCGGTGCGCTGCGCTACCAAATGTTAGAATTTTTTGATACAGACCAGGTGATATAGACCAGGTGATACAGAAAAAGTGATACAGACCAAGTATTACGCTGTGTGTTGGTAATATCTGGCATTATTTTCAGTTGTCTGTAGTTTGGCTGCATCTCTTGCTTCCAAGTACAATGCATCCGAGTCTTTACCAACGGTAGATGCCAATTAGTTCCAGATCCTCCAGCTCCAGATCCTCCAGCTCCAGACCATCTTCCTCACATATGGGTGTGGAGAGCTTGACTACTGGACACGTCAATAAGAAATACTACCACGAAGCACTATATTCCAAATATCCGAGATTACCACAGCATGATATGTCTTTTGAGGTTCATTAGGGCATGGAAGAAAAGCTTACTCAGCCTGTCTCTTGGCAATCTTCTTGGCATGAGTGGTAAGAGTACCGAAGACCTTCTTGTCTCTGTTCTTCTTTTGCTTTCTTTGTATGACTGGAAATCCACCAGAAAATCCTTAGCCGATTCCATTGAAACTTTGAAGAATCGTGCCAAAGAACTCAAGGAAAAGAATCGTGAAAAAGAGGCCAGTTGCTTGCCGGACTCAATGTCTGAGTTTAAAGTCTACGAGGTACGGACCACTGATGACAAGTAACTACTCTACTCTACTATACTACTTACTACTTACTATTGTATACGATACTATTTACTACTTACTTCTATACCACTGTATACGATACTACTTACTACTCACTACTACTGCTTGCTTATATTAGTATACGTCGTAATTTATACTAACTGCCTGTATATATTGCTAGAGTGTAGAGTGCAGTTTCATACTACTCTATTGCAAGATATTATGTTTTGTGACTCTTAGAATGGCCATTAGGATTAGACAGCCTAGGCTCAAAATACCTCAATAGGTAGAGCACTACCTATGATGGATCTAACATATGTATTGATATAGGTATATTTAATGATATAGTCATATGTAATGATAGACAGTGGAAGGACGGTTAATGGCTTACAAGAGATAAAAAAACAATAAATGAAAACAAAAATATATCAGTATTGAAACAAGTTAAACTCCATGACTATAACAACAACGCAGCGAAGCCCAAAATACAGGCACCAAGGGCATTCTTGGAAGCCGCATTGACGAAAGGTGCAATGGTAGGCTTTGGAATGGAGTTGGGGCCAGTTTTTGACGTGCTAGCTTTTTCTCCCTTTCCAGAGCTTCCAGAATTTCTAGAGTTTCCAGAGTTTCCAGAGTTTCCAGATTTCTCTTCACCTTTAGCGTTATCAGCCTTGACCTCTGAAGCTTTTGGTTGATTTGGCTTGGAACCTTCTTTCTGACCAAGTGAGTCTTTCTGACCATAAGCCTTCTGACCATGAGTCTTCTGACCATGAGCTTGTTCCTGGACTTTTCTTTGGCTTGGAGTTTCCTTCACATTGACCTTCTGCTCTGAGTGTCCCGAACCTGAATCTTCCTTTCCAGTTGTAACTGTGGTAGTCTCTGGGACAATACACTTTCCAGGCACGGTCAAGGTAGCAGCAGCAGCAACA
>NKZK01000531.1:0-30478 GCA_002370145.1 [Candida] ipomoeae | reverse complement strand
CATACATTCGTGGTACTACTTAGCTAGTTATCCTTTACTCTGGTATATTTATCTTAATATATCTCTCATAGATGTGCTACACCAGGTATAGTTTATGAACTCAATAAGCATCTCAAATACCAAAAGTTTGTCATTTTCTGAAGAAGAACCTTTCCTAGAAGAGAGAAGGTTCACTTGGTGAAAAGCCAAATTCGGTTAGTCTGCATAGAGGTTCAGTGAATATAATCATCATTGGATGACAATATGTTCTAGAACTGACATATTAACAACTCTTCTTGTGGGAGTTAGGTCATCTACACAGATCTGAAATCTGTCTTATATCCAGCCACTTGAATTCTTGAGTATGGTAAATTGCTTTGTTTTGATTAAAACATTTTTATAGTCATTCATGCTTCAGATATCACTAAGTAAAAATTGATAGGTTCAGCCTCAATATCGGTAAAATCAATAGAAGAATCTGCAATAAATATTATGAAAAGACTACACACTTTAAACATATACTGAAAAGAACATTTGATCACGCCCATCAAATTAGTGGATAAGCATAAAAATAAACAAATAGATATTGAATATTAGATATTAGATATTAGATAGTAGATAGTAGATAGTAGATAGTTAGTTGGACGAGAAGTCTAGAGCAAAGCAGCCAAAGCCTTTTCTGCAGTCTCGGTAGCAGAAGCTGGGTTAACTCCAGTCACCAACTTTCCATCAGTAACGGTGAAAGAAGCCCATGGATCTGCAGGTTCAATATAGTTGGCACCTGCATGCAAGGAACCCTCTTTGGGAGTCTTTAAGTTCCTGGCCTTCATGATATGATCCACCTTCAACAACTTCTCTCCGTCATCCGTGAATCCAGTCAAGTTCTTGCCCTTAATANGCCTTCATGATATGATCCACCTTCAACAACTTCTCTCCGTCATCCGTGAATCCAGTCAAGTTCTTGCCCTTAATAAAGTACTCGCCATTTTCGGTCTTGATGTTTTCGAAGATAGCTGGGCCATGGCAAACGGCTGCAACTACACCACCCTTTTTGGCAATAGCTAAAACATGCTTGTGCAAATCCCTTGCCTCGGGAAAATCAAAAATGGCTCCGTGTCCACCTGCTGCAAAAAAACATCATATTCAGAAGCTTCAACATCCGAAGCCTTCTTGATATTTTTGGTGGCCTTGATAAATGGGTGCGTCTCATCATTGGCAATGACTTGAGCCTCAGCAAAGTCTCCCACCAACGAATGTTCATCCCATCCAAAAATACCAGTTTCAGAAACCAAGGTCACTTCAGCTCCACCTTCAATAAGTGCCTTCCATGGGTGGTAGGCTTCATCAAAAAAGACTCCAGTCTTGGCCCCATCATCGTAGAAAGCCCCGTAGTAGCTGGAGAGTGCGAGTAAGACTTTGACCATTGTATTAATTGTTTAGTTGTTTTGGTTGCTTGACTGTTTAGCTTTAAACAGTTGTTATTAATATAATCTACATGGGGGATCCCACGCCTTATATAGTACAAGTTGTGGCGAATGGCGCAAGTGTATCTCCACTCTACTGTGGTTATAGAGATAAGCGTGGAGGTCTACGCCCGCACCGCTTATAGTGAAAGTCAACGTCCGCACTCACTGCGGTACTTGCTCACGTGACAGTGGAAGTCCACCTCCGCACATAGTGTACTAGGTCAGAATCATATTCCAGAACTAGAAGTATTATATTTTTGAACTTCTGAGTATGGTATCTGGATTATTCTCTTATAGTACGTGGAACCAGTGACTAGTCTAGTCCTGACTGAATCCGTAATATACCGCATACTTTATTTTCCGTGTATACGATACCATAGAAAACCCGTTACAGCTGTAGTTGGTATTAAAATATACAATAATCAATTAATATTATAGTAGATTAGGGGTATGGCCGATAAAATAGTTAGTCAATATATTAGTAGAGGAGCTATGTGCCTCATAAAAAGGCTAGGCAATGTAAAGGAGGCACGTGCTCGTTCTAATGACCATTGAATTTCCATATGCATACTTGATACTAGGAAAATATACCTGAATAGCTTCCCTTTATTTACTGTATTATCCTCTAAGCGTACTAGAATAAATGATTACAAGTTAATGTAAGGGTAGATTATATGAACTCCTGGGAGTCTACTCGCGTAAATCTCTTACACAAGTATGATTAATACTAAGCTAAATGTTATTTGTTGACATGTGTTTAACTAGACAATAATTAGTATATGTTTTGTCTAACTCTTGTTTAAGTTTCTAGCTCCAACTCTTCTAATACTAGTTTCAGTTTCGTTGAGCATTAGGAAAGTGGGCCGAAATCATCCCTGGTAGTCAGGACCGTTTCTTGAAGATTCTACGTACCGTTTGTGGCAAAGATTTCTTCATCAACTTGAAAAATGTGTTGACGCTGAATGTTCAGAATTGGCATACTTGAAGTTATTGAGGTGGTCTTGAAAATTTGTCCCTGCTTGAGTAAGTCGGACTGAATTTTCAGATTAAAAGCAGTGGCAATCTTTCAAAAATATGTTTGAATAAATATTTAACATTCGCTGATACCACAGTCAAACGATGGTATGCTTCCAGTATCAAAAAATTCATAAACTATATCATAAATAGAATGAAGAATTTATAATCTCAAATTCATCAAATTTATGTGTATAATCCAGAGCTAATCTAAAGATAAACCTCACTAATGACATAGGAAGGCCACCATACCCAGAAACTTTCTATTCGTTTCAACATATGTTTTAGTATATATATTAATATACAGGGATATGTAAGTTGTGCCTTACAAGACCAAAGTCTTGAATAAGGTGCGAGGTGGGTGAAAAGTCTTCACCCACTAGTGACCTGCACATAATGCATCACGTGAACGCATACAACGCATCTACGAAGTACCTTGACTCCGTACATGCTAAGTACTCGTTGACAATTCGAGTTAAGAATTTAGTCAATCTAAGGAGATTCTGTTGGGTTTGCACGGAAACCCAAGTTCGGCTTGAGAGCTGGACTCATCAAAGGCTCTTATACGGCGTTAGCGGTCTTTTTATCAAGCCTATTTCTGTTCAAATAGATAAAAGAGACAGACAATTCATATGAGTGGTCAATAACAGGAGCACTGAAAGTCACATATACATCACAATTTTATCTTCTAAGATATAGATCGTCTTATGTACTCCATCCTTTAGCAACTAGAAATGTCATAGAGAAAAAGCTGTATAAATTCGACTCCGTTGTTTCCAAGTCCTATGGCTTTGAGGATTAAAATTTCTCATCCTAATCATCCAATGAGCATCTGTATCTTACCGAAAAAGCCTTTTTGGCTGAGAATAAGAACTCTTTGGGCGCCTTCATTCGGTCGAGCGGCCCGTCACTGTACATGAATAAGACGACTCTGTCCACAACATATTTAATGCCATTAAGGAAAGTTGCTATGCTCTGAACGCCCTATAGGATAAGGGAATAATCGGCATTTTGGTAATCGGGTGGAAAAACTCAATTTTATTCTAATTGAGACCTGTCTTGTTGAAAGATGAGTGCACCTCAGCAGCTGTACTCTGTGTGTGGTAAGAATGACTAACTGGCTATCCTATTTTCCTTTTCAAAGAGAAACCTTCTCTTTGCTTGATATGTATATTGTTCTATCTTCTGTTCAATTGAAGAGTATCCATAGCGATGAAGAAACTCATGATGTCTTTTTTTGTTTTATGACCAAAGCTTGTTTGATCTCTTTTTTGTTTTTTGATTTCACATAAAGTTAGAACCAGTAAGTTATTTGTACTACTTTGTTTATTATCTCATACAATTAGCACTGCTCAAGCGTTGGAAGCATTTGCCAAGGCAAGGTCAAAACATCCGTGATAGTAATAAACATTTACTTGTAAGAAATTGATTCCATTAAATGAATGTGTGTCATTAATTTGTATAATCTGTCTCAAATAATAATCATTGAATCTTCTGTTTAAGAATTAATTGATATTTTTTCTGCTTTTTGAGTAATTGATATTTGTCATACAGAATACAAATTTGGTTTCTTTCTAGCATCATCAACCCGTAGGAATATAATAGAAGCAATGATTTGCTAGTATTTACTATTTTGAATACTATACGTAAAACCTCCTATCTGATATTTGTGTAAGATCAGGCAAATCTCCAAAATGCACACAAAATGTTTCAGGACTTTGAAACTTGACAAGATTCAATACTAAACTGTAGCTTTGCAAAGTTTATAACTTTTGTAGTATTGACAGGACATCTTTCACTTTAAAGTCGGAATCAACAGACATTTTTACTTATTGCAGAATCCTGTTGGCATAGGGTACTACAATTTCTTTGGTGCCCTCCCGATCATAGAGGAGGACATTTCCTCCAGGTTCCCCATCTCGAATCTCCACTGGAAATACCCTCACCAACAACCGGTTCGATCAATCCCCCTACTACCCTCAAAACTCATCGAAGACGATCGTGGCTAATCGGTGAACTCTCAATATAAAAAAACCTTGTGAAAAATCTTGATATGCTTATATGATTGATAATTATCATAAGATTTGCATTCATTCCGCTAATTTTGTGTACCTCTGGTCTGTGACAGACTTATCAAATTTATTAGTGAAGACTAGCTACTGTACACACAAGCTTTCTGAACTTTTTTTTATTGTTCTGTTCATTTCGGGTGAATTCAAAAGCCTTGCCATTGAGAAAATTCGATTTCTACATCAAACAATCCACATAAACCCATTAATAGCTACATAATTAAAGCACAAAGAAGTTAAGAAGGAAAAAATACTTAAACAGTCTATAAAGCTGTTGACAGTTTGTCATCAATGTAAGTACTTGTCACATACCCAATAAATACATTCGAATGTACTGAAGAAGGATCAGCAAGTCTCAATTTAAGTCTAAAGTACTATGCTAGAGCTATGATGACAACTGAAATATTGGCGACCGTAAAAATGACATACAATGATAATGTCCTCATAGAAATTAGTCAAAGTTACACATTTTGGGCATCACAAATTTGTTAATTCTCGCGGAAATCAACATTGGGGGTTGCAATAAATATGTTTCTTTGGTAAGATTGATATCACTGTACAAAAATGGTGTAAATTTTGGAATCGCTTTGATTTTCTGTTTTTCGTGTTCTCCCCGTTAAAAAAACCTCAAAAGCTTTTTAATCTTTGTTTCCAGAGACAATTGCTGTTAAATTAATGTACATATAAAGGAATAAGAACTATTTCTTCAAAATTGTGATGACATCTTCGTCCTGCAAAATATGACTCAATCCAACAATCTGTGGCTGGTGCTTAACGGATGTTCCAAAGACTACCGCATTTCTGAAGTCTTCAACAAGGGACTTGTGAATTGAGTTACAGAAGTCCTCCACAGAGCTTCTTCCATTTCGCAAAACAACGGGCTCATTAAAGTCGGGCAACTTGCCTTTGGGCTTGGTGTAAACTCTCACCAATTTCAACTTATCCCACATCATTTCCAACAAGTCATCTAAGTTCCAACCATTACCTGAAGATATGGGGATAGCGTTGGGGATTTTGTACAACAAGTCGAGTTCTTGAATGGAGAATGCATCAATTTTGTTCAACACGTAGATTGCTGGAATATATCTTCTGGATTTGGCTTCAATCGTGTCGATTAAATCATCGACAGTGGCATCACACCGGAAAGCAATGTTGGCGGAATTAATTTTGTACTCAGACATCACAGCCTTAATTTCGCCATCGTCCAAGTGAGTAAGAGGTGACGTGGTAGTAATATTGATACCTCCTCTCTCCTTTTTGTTTATGATAATATTGGGTGGTTCCTTGTTAATTCTGATTCCCACACCCTCTAATTCTTTCTCAATGATCTGCTTGTGTTGTAATGGCTTGTTCACATCAAGAACTAGAAATAATAAGTTCACTGACCGGGCAACAGCAATGACTTGCTTACCTCTACCCTTACCATCTTTGGCACCTTCAATAATTCCTGGGAGATCTAACATTTGAATCTTTGCACCCTTGAATTTAATAACTCCTGGAACCGTGGTAAGTGTTGTAAATTCATAAGCTGCGGCTTCTGAGTGAGTTCCGGTCAATTTAGATAAAAGTGTAGATTTTCCCACTGAAGGAAAGCCCACAAATCCAATTGTAGCCACACCAGTTCTCGCCACATCGAAACCGGCACCACCTCCACCACCTCCACCTGTACTATCTGATAAAAGTTCTCTCCTTAATTTGGCTAATTTCGCCTTAAGCTGACCCAAGTGGAAGGATGTGGCCTTGTTTTTTTGCGTTTTGGCCATCTCATCTTCAATGGCCTTAATTTTTTCAACTGTAGTCATTTTGAATTAGGATAGTGCTATGAAGTCCACCAGAGATACTTGTTATTTAAAATTTTCACTCTTCTCTTTTGATCCGGCATATACTGAAGCGGCATATTGCTAATTAATAATCGCCGAAAACTTTGAAATTTTCAAGCCAGGACTGACTAGGGTCCATTTCTATATCTGCTGACAGATCAAAATCGTCTATAGAATTCATATTTCAGTAATATAATCAGAGTATTTTTGGTTTGCCATTCAAAGAAAGTCAATTAAAGTAGTGTATATACCAAATCGGAAAAAAAATTCATACTCACGTACAAGAAATGTGAGCAGAGCAGATAACATACCCTCCACACTAATTTTTTTGTATTATGGGTAAGAAATCAAGAAAGGGAGATACCGCCAATATTTGGGATGATGAGGATGTGTACCAGGAACAAGCGCCTGAAGAATTTGGAGCTAGCTCTGAACAAACTCCACCTCAAGAAGATCCGGAACCTGCTGATTTTCTAAGCTCTATTATGTCTTCCAAGAAAAAGAAAGAGAATAAAGAACAAGAGGAAAAAGAGAAAAAAGACGGGCCAAGACTTTTGAGTAAGAAGGAGAAGGAAAAGTTGAAAAAGGAGGCCGAGAAGCAGGCTAAGAAGGAAGCTGCAATTAAAAAGAAGAATGAGCAAGCTGCTAAGAAAGAACAAATCAAGGAGGCTAACAAAAAGAATGCTGAGGCGGTCCAGAAAAAGTCTTCAGATCTGGCAAGTGCAACTCCAGAGCCCGAAGTGAAACCAAAAGCTGCTCCTGCAAAGAAGGCAAAGAAGGCGCCAGCTGGCCTTTCTGCCTTGAAGAAGCAATTGGAATTGAAGAAGCAATTGGAGGATGAGCAAAAACGTCAAGCCGAAGAAGAGGAATTGCGTCTTGCAGAGGAAGAAAAAGCTGCCGAAGAGGCAGAGAAAGAAGCAGCTCTTGCCAGAGAAGCCAAGAAGGAGAGGGAAAGATTGAAAAAGGAAAAATTAAAAGCCGAAGGTAAGTACTTGACAAAGAAACAAAAAGAGGAAAAGCGCTTGCAGGAGCGTCGTCGTGAGCAATTCTTACAACAAAGCAACATCACCATCGCCGCCTTTGAGAAGAAGCAGGAAAAGGGTGACTCTGCAGGAAGTTTTGGTGCTGGCGAGGGCAAACCAAAAAGAATTTTATATGAGAAAAAGAAGTCCACGAAACCAAAGACTTTCCAACAAAAGCCGCAAGTTAAGCAGGAAACCCCCGCCGAAGGCAAAGAGGGCGAGGAAGTCGTTGATGACTGGGAGAAGATGCTTGAGGATGATGACGTTGCTGATGACTGGGAGAATGCCTTAAACGACGAACAATCAACCATGCCAGCTGAAGTTGATGAGGAGGAGACTGAAGAGGAAGCTGACATTGTTGCTAGCAAAGAAGCTGAAGCTGCTGCTGAAGCTGCAATTGCTGCTGCTGAAAAGAGCCGGAAGGAAGCGGAAGATCGCGAGTTGAAGGCTGCCGAGGAGAAGGCTAAGAAAGCATCGACAACTAAAGCTCCGGTACAGAAAGAAACATCCGATAAAGAGTTGCGTTCTCCAATTTGTTGTATTTTGGGACACGTTGACACTGGTAAGACCAAGTTGTTGGATAAGATTCGTCAAACCAACGTTCAGGGTGGTGAGGCCGGTGGTATCACTCAACAAATTGGTGCTACTTACTTCCCTGTGGAATCCATCAAGCAAAAGACCGCTGTGATGGCCAAGTATGAGAAGCAATTGTTTGAAGTGCCGGGATTATTGATTATTGATACCCCAGGTCACGAGTCTTTCTCGAACTTAAGATCGCGTGGTTCTTCTTTGTGTAACATTGCTATCTTGGTGATCGATATCATGCATGGATTGGAACAGCAAACTCTTGAATCTATCAGATTATTGAGAGACAGAAAAGCTCCCTTCATCGTCGCATTGAACAAGATTGATAGATTATATGATTGGGAAGCTACTCCCAACAACTCCTTCCGTGACTCCTTTGCTAGACAAAACGCATCTGTACAATCTGAATTCCAAAAGAGGTACGATGAAATTCACCTTGCCTTGTCTGAGCAAGGTTTGAATTCTGAGCTTTACTTTCAAAACAAGAACATGTCGAAGTATGTTTCTATTGTTCCTACGTCCGCCGTTACGGGTGAAGGTGTTCCTGACTTGTTGTGGTTGTTGCTTGAGCTCACACAGAAGAGAATGTCTAAGCAATTGATGTACTTGTCTAAGGTCGAAGCCACCATCTTGGAGGTGAAAGTTGTTGAGGGTTTTGGTTACACGATTGATGTTGTCTTATCTAACGGATATTTGAGAGAAGGTGACCGAGTTGTTCTTTGTGGATTGAACGGCCCAATTGCAACGAATATTAGGGCCTTACTCACACCTCCGCCTTCTCGTGAATTGAGAATCAAGTCCGAGTATATGCATCACAAGGAAGTGAAGGCTGCTTTGGGTGTGAAGATTGCTGCAAATGATTTGGAGAAGGCTGTTGCTGGATCGCGTTTGTTAGTGGTGGGAGAAGATGATGACGAGGAGGAAATGATGGAGGAAGTCATGGACGATTTGACCGGTTTGTTGGACTCCGTGGACACTTCTGGAAAAGGTGTTGTTGTTCAAGCATCAACATTAGGATCTTTGGAGGCATTGTTGGATTTCTTGAAAGACATGAAGATTCCAGTCATGTCTATAGGCTTGGGTCCAGTTTACAAGAGGGATGTGATGAAAGCAACTACAATGATTGATAAAGCACCAGAATTGGCAGTCATGTTGTGTTTCGATGTGAGAGTTGATAAGGAAGCTGAGCAATACGCAGAAGAACAGAAGATTAAGATTTTCAACGCTGACATCATCTATCACTTGTTCGATGCCTTCACAGCTTACCAAAGCAAATTGCTCGAACAGCGCAGAAAAGATTTCATGGAATACGCTGTTATGCCTTGTGTTTTGAAAACCGTTCAAATCATTAACAAGCGTAACCCAATGATTATTGGTGTTGACGTTGTGGAGGGAGCAGTGCGCCTTGGAACTCCAATCTGTGCAGTCCGCAAAGACCCAACCACCAATACTCCAAACATTCTTGTCTTGGGTAAGGTTGTGTCTTTGGAAGTGAACCACAAGTCTTCCGACATCGTCAAGAAGGGACAAACTTCGGCGGGTGTTGCTATGAGATTAGAGAATCCAAGTGCAGCTCAGCCAACTTGGGGTCGTCACGTTGATGAGACTGACAATTTGTACTCTTTGATCTCCAGAAAATCTATTGATACATTGAAAGACCCTGCTTTCAGAGATACCGTCTCTAGGGACGACTGGATTCTCATCAAAAAATTGAAGCCAGTCTTCGATATTAAGTGATTTTAGAACTCATGCTAAATAGCCTTTAAAAAAAAAAAGTTAGCGCGCGCTCATTCTCTTTTCGGCATCCAATGAGAAACAAAGTAAAATAACCACCCTGGGAGTTCTCATTCGAACAAGTGAATACAGAGATGCAAGACTTACCGCCTATCGGGGGCTACGAGCCAGTTCAATGGAAAAGACATCTTCCATCTAGAGGCTTCAGGCCTGCTCTCTATTTCTGGGGCATCACAGGAATCATGGCATTCGGCTACTATAGATTTTATCAAGGTGTCGATGAACAACGAGAACTCGGAAGAGAAAAACAGTGGGCACGCTTCTATCTTGAGCCATTATTGAGGGCCGAAGAAGACAGACATCTTGCCAGAAGATACTTTTCGGAATTGAAGAGGCAAGAGTTGGTCGCCGACTCTATGCTGCCCGAAACAAGAGCCAAGTTCGAAGAACAATTATACAATGATAGATCCAAAATCAGGTTCCCAAAGTACACTGCTGGAATGGATCCCAACGAGCGTTAAGCTTTCTTCCAGTCACTTTGAGCACTTCGGGTAGTTTATGCTGAGATGGGTGTTTTTGGCAAAAAGCGAGAGAGTGTTATGCCGAATTTCTATTTACAATTTACTGCTTAGGTTGGCCGGTTATTCAAAGTTTTCTGCCTTCTGCATGTGTTCTGGCATGCACCTTTGTTGCTGCTATCGAAAGCATTTTACTCTCAAACACAATTTATAAAGAGCATATATGTGTACATCACGAAGCCATTTTTTGGTTCACAAGTGTAAATTTAATTTTCTTAATCCTTCAGTTTATTAGTTTAAGAGGATATTCAGCCCAATACCTCCCTACCTCCCTACCTCCCTAATATTGCGATAAAGCGCACAACATATTTCCGTTTATTTCGCTATATACCATGTCCGAAAAGATTACATCCAAAGAGCAGGTTTTAAGCTTGTTTGACAAATATGATTATTTTCTTTTTGATTGTGATGGTGTGATTTGGCTTGGTGACCATTTGTTGCCCTCTGTTGCCGAAACCATTCATTTGTTAAAAGGTATGCAAAAGTCAGTGATTTTTGTTACCAACAATTCTACTAAAGCAAGAGAAGACTACCTCCACAAATTTGAGAAGCTCGGAATCACCAGAATCACCAAAGATGAGGTATTTGGATCGTCCTATGCATCTGCTGTATATGTTGACAAGATCCTTCAACTTCCAAAGGACAAAAAGGTGTTTGTTTTAGGTGAATCCGGCATTGAAACTGAATTGAAAGAGTTGGGTTATGAAACAGTTGGAGGAACAGATCCAAGATTGATGGAGCATGGTGCGACCTTTGATCCTCAGGACGAGCAATTGGTGAATTTGGATCCTGCTGTTGGAGCAGTGGTGGCTGGTTTAGCTATGAATGTCAACTACTTGAAGCTTTCAGTTGCTTTACAATATTTAATGAAGGATAACAAGAGCATTCCTTTCATTGCTACTAACATCGACTCCACTTTCCCTCTGAAAGGAAAGTTGTTGATTGGAGCAGGCTCAATTATTGAAACGGTGGCCAACGCTAGTGGTAGAAGGCCAGATGCCGTTTGCGGAAAGCCTAATCAATCTATGATGAACACTATCAAGGCCATGAACACAGGACTCAATTCAAATCCTTCTAGAGGGCTTATGATTGGTGACAAACTTAACACCGACATGAAATTTGGAAGAGACGGTGGTTTAGACACTTTACTTGTTTTGACAGGAATCGAAAAAGAGGAGACTGTGAAGACTTTGCCTCAAGATGAAGCGCCAACCTATTTCGCAGACAAGCTCGGCGACTTTTTCGAATTCACTGTTTGAAGCACTGTGCTTGCTGAAGAGGCTGGCTTAGAGGGTTTGCTTTAGTATTATAGATTTGAACTCAAATAAAAAAGACACCTCACCAATTGTATCGGATTGACAAAGGCACGGAGATTGTATGATGGTCATAATGGTGCAACAAAATAACAAAGAATTCGAATACTCAAGTGCATGAATCTAAAGTAAAGTCACGTGATCAATGACATAATTTTTATTACTTTTTCACGGTGCATGTTTCACGAATGCGCCTAGACCGTTGAGGATACAATCAGAGCAAAAAAAGTTCTTCATTTCGATCCTATTCCTTGTGGAAACAAATCAAAAGCCGCAGTACTGGGAAGCAATCCGGAGAATTATCTTTGTCTAAGAAGTCGGAATAGTTGAGACCCCTTTAAAGCCGCTACCCCACTCCTATCTTTGTCGAAATTTCGGTAATTTCCTTACACACATAACAGATTCTAGGACCGGTGCCACACTACTCTACTTCTGAATTTCAAGAAAAGCATTCAGAGCCACAAATACATATTCAACTGAGATGAGCGATCAGAAGAGTATAGATTTGCAGGAAAGCGGACTAGTCGATTGGCAAGTGTTTTCAGAGTTGGTGGCCATGGACGAGGATGAGGAGGGATTCTGCCAGGGGTTATTCCAAACGTTCGTGGATCAATTCGAGGACACATTCAAAGAGATAGACGAGAACATCAAAGCAAAAGATCTAAACAAATTGTCCTCATTGGGTCACTATTTGAAAGGCTCAGCCGCTGCTTTAGGCTTAACTACTATCGCCGAGCAGTGTGAAAGAATGCAAAATTATGGACACAGAAACAATTTCGATAACTACAAAATAAAAGATCTCAAAGAGTCGGACGATGAGTTTTGGATCAAACTGATTGAAGATACAATGGAGAAAGCCAAAGATGGCTTCCAAAAGTCCAAGGCTGCGCTTAACAGTTACTTTGATGATGATTTATAGTATAACTAGGAACTGCTTATTAGCGAATGCAGAATTACGATCATTACATTTCGCATAACTTCATTCATGTAGTTTTTAACTGATAGTTTCCGTCAAACTGGATTAACTATTTGTTTTTTTCAAGAGACAGTATTTCATCTGCTCTACCTCGTATGGTACGACTGATCTCACAACCTCTGGGACATAGAGAAGTCTTCCGATACCGCGATGATCACTGTTGGGTTTGATAAGATCTTGACATTTAATCACACTCCAACCCGGACGAACTTCGTCTCCATTCTCACTTGTTTTTATGAGCCAAGGCTCTTTTTCAGTGGTAGCCAATGAGTTGTCCAAGTAATAATCACAAGACTCAAATGGAACCACTTTATCTGGAGAATACATATTCTTCGAGTTCATGCCAGAAGGAAAAGTTGAGGCTGCTTCTCTCAAAGAGACGTTTTCGGGAAAGTCTCCGGGCAAAAGACCGTCAAAACCACTCTCCACAAATCTCAAGCGGTAGTTGTCAGGAAGGAAGAACGATGCAGGGAAGTGATACCATTCGCGTCCCACACATACATTCTTACTTCCGACCTCCGACAAAGATTCCTCGTGTAGCGCTTGTGCAACATTTAACGGAGCACTGTAATTATGAACCAAATTCAATATTCTCAAGATAGAAACAGTGACATAGACAAACATTGAACATATCAGCAAGAGTCTCGTGATACTTTTGCGGTTGCAAATGACTTGTATCTTATCAAAGACAAGAGATGTGAAGAGAGCTGCTGAGAGGCAGATCAAGGAGTAAATTGGGTATAAAAAGCGCTCTTCCTTATGTGGTTGTCTGAAAAAGATCAAGCTCCAAATCACTATAGGAAGTGATACTCCGAAGGTTACTTTTTGCCTTTGTTTGTAGAAAAAGCCATTCAACAAAATTCCCAAGTACCCAAGAACAGACACTATGTTGAAGTTGAGAAACAAATTTTTGACGTAGTAAGAGAATGGCTCAACGCCAAAGATTTCTGGGCCCTCTCCTGCTACCGAGAACACATTGTATAGCACAATGTTAAATGGCACAAAAAGCATTTTACGGTCATACACGTATGAGTCCGTAAGTAATATGAAGGAGAATATGCCCGCAAATGAAGCAGCACACAAGAAAACAATGCTGACGAGAGGTTGAGTCTGAAATCTAGAACTCATTGTGTAAAGACCGAATGGGACACCAAGGATCAATGCAAATGGCCAACCCACAAGCCCTGCGACTAGAAAGCAGGTGATAGCATTCACAGTAGGCTTGATGATTGACTTATCGTTTTTGCTAGTCAATGCATTAAGTGCAGAAGCAGTTCCCCAAGTGATCCAGCCCATGGCAAACGAGGACGGAAGCAATGCCACGCCAGCGTGTGACATTCCCGGTGCAAATGTTGTGTATAACAAATACCAGTTTCCAACATACGGACTATAATTTTTTTTCACGGACTTGAAAAGCTTGATCTCAACAAATGACGTGAATCCACATAAAGCAAAGATCCGAAGGTAGTAAAACGTGTAGTAAGCAGGGAATGTAGAACCACTCAAATGGTTCAAGTCGCGGATGGGGTTCGAGAGAAGGTAATAAGGAATCAAGTATGCATATGATCTGATTGCATAAGCAGGAGAGTATTCCCAAGTCTGTTTTCCGAAACCACGAAAGATTAAGTTCAACGGCTCCCAATAATTGTAGGTTTCATCGCAGTCGGATATGATCATGTAGAGACCGCAGTATAAGCGTACTAGCAAGTTTACACTTGTAAGCAAGTATCCAAGAGCCAGTTGGAGGTCACAGCGACATTGTTTTGTAGAGTCCTCAGCTTGGTTCTCGTTCGGCGGAACAACGTCTTTCTTGCGTCCTTTCTTTAGTTGTGGAGGCATATCACAGGCGTTCGTTAGTTAGGCAAAGTTGAGTTTTTCGCACGTGTTTCCCAAGAAAAGTGACTCGAGCTACACGTCTCACTAACATAAGTATCTATTCAAAAAGTACCGTTTATTTAATCTTTAACCAACATCGACTCACGTGCTGGCCCAACGCCAACCCACTTGACTGGTACATTCAAAAAGTCTTCAATGTACTTCAAGTACTTCTTAGCATTCTCTGGCAAGTCCTTGTAGTTGGTGATCTTGGAAATGTCAGAGTCCCAGCCGGGCAAAGTCTCGTAAATAACCTCCACCTTAGCCAACACATTCAAGTCTTCTGGGAATGAAGGCAAATCCTTGCCCTTGTACTTGTACCCCACGGCAACCTTGATTTCCTTGAAAGAGTCCAAAACGTCCAACTTAGTGATGTTCAAGTGGGTGTAGCCATTGATAGCATTGGAGTACTTCAAAACAACCAAGTCCAACCAGCCGCATCTTCTCTTTCTGCCGGTGGTGACACCGTATTCAGCACCAACATCTTGCAAGGTCTCACCGACTTCGTTCAATTGTTCCGATGGGAAAGGACCTTCACCAACTCTAGTGGTGTAGGCCTTTACGACACCGAACACATTGTTAATAGCCCTTGGAGCGATTCCCAAGCCGGTCAACACACCACCAATACCAGTGGAGGAAGAAGTGACGTAAGGGTAGGTACCGAAGTCCAAGTCCAACATCAAAGCGTTGGCACCCTCGACCAAAATCTTCTTCTTGTCTGCAATTGCCTTGTGCATGAAGTCCACAGAGTCAACCACAAATGGACGTAAGGTTTCTCTGTACTTCTCGTATCTGGCCAATTCCTCGTCCACGTCGTAGTCAAATTCACCGTATCTCTTGTATCTGGAGTCTACAAGACGGTGATATCTAGTCTTAAATTCCTCCCAAGACTCAGGCTCCTCGGAAACCAAGTGGTGGACTCTGATTCCCGATCTGGATGCCTTTGTCGAGTAAGTTGGACCAATTCCTTTTCCAGTGGTTCCAATGGACTTCTTGTTGACAGAAAGTTCGGCCTCCTTCAACTTGTCAGTCCTCTGGTGAAAGTCAAACACCAAATGCGCTCTAGAAGAGATGAACAACCTATCTCTGCAGTGCAAGCCCTTTTTTTCCAAGTTCTCCAATTCCTCGAAAAGAGAAGGCACATGAATAACCACACCGGAGCCAACCAAGTTGACACAGTTTGGATTGACGAGCCCGGAAGGAAGCATGTGAAAGTCATACTTTGTCTTGCCAACCACAATTGTATGGCCGGCATTGTTTCCACCTTGACATCTGGCACACACATCGATTTCATCACATAAGATGTCGACCAATTTGCCTTTACCTTCATCTCCCCATTGGGAACCTAATACGACGTCACACATAAGGAAATATTGCTTTTTTCTGCTTGATTTCGTTTGAATTTATCAAAGAAATGAACGAATCTCGTTATCCGAAATAGAAAAACCACTCTGAGAATTCAAAATGCGGCCCACCCACTGAGTCAACGAAGGAACTGCACACAGTGTTTATTACTTCCTGTGTACTTGGTGATGACTCGTCTCTACTTTCTGTGAGAAAGTGTCATGAGGGTTTTTTTTGTCCTGTTTTGAAATTGGGTTGTGATTACCTTATGCGTAACTTTTGGCTTTCGTCTCTGCCCGAAATATTTTTTTTTCTTAAATATGTTTTTCATTTACGTTTTACCTTTAGCTTGACCAGTGATGAGCATTAATTGGTGTTTGTAGAGTCACCGAAATATCAGGCAATGATACTGTAAGGACCAAAAGGTACAATTTTCAGAAGAAAAGCTGGAGTTAAGGAGCCGGTGCCTTTTTGAGACCAAAGATTGTGTATTACCTCAATGTAGGCTAAATTTGGGGAAATTTCTCCAATAACACTCCATATGAATGAATTCTGCATGCAATACTTCACTCTGAAGGATTTGCAATTCATGTCAGCTTTAATGTTCGCGAATCATTTGGTTTTATAATGACTTACGGAATACCACAGGAGATGTTTCACCAGTAAGTTTGTTTGTCTGAATTCCTACATTATACCACGGAATCTTGACTCCTGCACCCCAAGTACCCAAAAAGAAATAATTCCGAAAGTTTTCAGGAATCATAGGCTCCCTAAATTCTTTTATGGGTTGTGTCTTAAGAGTGTACATAACCACGACCTGTGGACTTAATGTCGTAGAAAGTGTACTCTAGTTTGAAACTCAAACAGAAACTCACTACAGAAGTTCTGTGATGTTAATACCTTTTCGGATGTGGTCTAGTAACGTGAACAACATGATTGGTTCAGGGTTTAAGGCGCGCGCGTCATTCCAAGTTACAGTGTTTTTCAAAACTATTCAAACCAGCGCGACAAAATGATTCAAACCACACTAGCAAAATTAAACAAACCAATAATTCAAAAAGTTTCGTACCCCTTCGCATAGTCTTTCAAACCAAATGGCGTAATGTTTCACAGCAACTTTCATTAGAATTCAATATTCTGAAATCTTAAATCTGGAGGATTGCCTCATATGTACTACATTTGGGAGTCTTGCAGTACCAATCAAGGGTCAAAACGGACGGAACTGAACTGGTTTCCTTGTTATCCTGTATATAACAACTTGTGAGGGGTTACTGATTGGTTTGTTTAATTTTGCTAGTGTGGTTTGAATCGTTTTGCCGCGCTGGTGTGAACCATTCTGTCTTCTTGGTTCGAAACATTTTGCCGCGCTGGTTTGAATAGTTTTGAAAAACACTGTAGTTCATGGACAACCATTTTTACCAGTCATTTTTTTCACTCGACCTACATATAGCATGGCATTGCACTCGGAAGCTGAAGGGTTTTATGCGGCTATTTGGTCAACCTGCATTTGCTGAACAAAAGAACCTCATTTGGATTATGAGCGGAATGAATGTACTTATTACCTTTTTGGGCTTTCAAATAAATGCGATACCCATGCTTCTACACCCATGAGATTCTTGAGAATATGTTGCTATCTATAATGTAATTGTTATGAGATCCGGGCCGGGATGTTTAGTTGTTCAATTTAGCCAAAATAGCGTCGGTAAATTCAGTAGTGGAGCTGTTTCCGCCAATGTCCTTGGTGTGGGCCTTACCCTCAGCAAGAACATCGTAAGTAGCTTGCGAAATCTTGTCGGCGTGGTCGTTCAAATCCAAGTGTCTCAACAACATAGAAGCAGACAAGATCATGGCAGTTGGGTTGGCAGTGTTTTGACCCTTGATGTCCAAACCAACGTGTCTGCATCCTGGCTCGAACACAGCGTATTCTCTACCGAAGTTGGCACCTGGAACCAAACCTGGACCACCAATCAAAGCAGCACCAATGTTGGAGAGAATGGAACCGTACAAGTTAGGAGTGACCAAAACATCAAACTGCTTTGGCTTGGCCACGGCCTGCATGGAGGCATTGTCGACAATCAAGTCGCTGACTTCAATGCCTGGGTAGTCCTGGCCAACATCCTTGACTGTGTTTCTGAACAAACCATCACCCAACTTCATGATGTTAGCTTTGTGAATGGCGGTGACCAACTTTCTGTTGTTCTTCTTGGCGAAGTCAAAAGCGAACTTGGCGATTCTTTCAGACTTAAATCTGGTCATGATCTTCAACGACTCAACAACACCTGGGAAAGACTGGTGCTCCAAACCGGAGTACTCACCCTCAGTGTTCTCTCTGACCAAGGCAAAATCAATTCCATCCAATCTAGACTTGACACCAGGGATATTCTTGATCAAGACCAAAGAAGCATAGATGTCCAACTCTTTTCTTAATGCAACGTTTAAAGATTTAGAGTGGGCGGTGTTAGGAGTGTACAAAATACCCTTCAAACCGACCTTATTTCTCTTCAAAGAGTTGACGGCCTCAGTGACACCTTGTGGGTCTTCAGACAAACCAGACACATCAACGATTTCCCAATCAATAGGAACTTTTTGGTCCTTGAAGATGGTTTGGACAGAGTCTGTAATTTCCTTACCAACACCGTCTCCTGGAATCAAAGTCACAGTGTATTTACCACCGTACTTTTTAGGCAAGACTGCCTCTGGGTTAGCAATAGTTGCAAGGGCACGGACCTACATGTTAGTATGAGAGGCCTATAAGGAATTTCGAAAACAAAGGCTGAAATTGGCCTCATATAACTATATGGACAAATGTGCTTGATCTCTCTTGACCTTCTCCTGTGTTGTCAGATCCCAGAGGCCGGCCGATCCGAAACGAAATTCGAACCAGGCTTTAGCCTTACGCTCCATAATATATTGACTATAATTTTACAGAAAACACTCTGTAATCCATCGAAATAAACATACGTTTTTGAGTGCTGGTCTGAACATGTTGTGGAAGAACAAGGGTTGAATCAGTTGGGGAAAAGAGGAATTAATGCGACTCTCAAAGTGGCTACTAGTGAATATGGAAAAATTCGCACTACAGCTTTTCGGAGCCGAAACAACTTTCTATTGGTCAAAAGGCGCGGTCGCGTAGCCTAACGCAGCTAGTGCTCCGGAGTTGAGCCCGAGCCAAGGGAGATATTGAAATGGTAACACATTAAAAAGGTGAGGAATTTAAAAGGTGAGAGAACGACGAAGGGCCAAAATTTAGTAACGATCAGTAAAAACGGAGTGTAAAGGCGAGCGTAGTAGTAGTTTAAAGGTAAATAATTATGGTGGTTTGGAAAATGTTGAAGGTCTTTGGCGACGATGGTAGAGTAATAGTATGCGGACTGCCAAGGGTCTCCGGGCCCGAAACACCAATATTACAGAGCACCGATAACAAGAGACTGGAATACAAGCCTTATGTAAGCAAAATACGAGAGCATTGCAATTAATTTGAAAAAGTGAAACCCATCTAATTTTGGAAATCGAGACTCCTTTAACCACAAGATGCGGTCGTGTAAGCACATCCGTGCATATAAGGTCATGTGACCACATCCATTTCAGCCGATTCTCTGCGTTGAAATAAGGGCATGTTGAAGAATCTCCTCAAGGAGCTCCGAAAGGAGCTAGTGCTTGCCCATAAAAAGGTCCACAAGCATAGGTGGGAGCAAGATCTCGAGAAAAATAAGGCCCGTTTGACTTACGAGAAGCTCCAGTTGATTAAAGCCCGCAAACCCACAACTGAGGTGGAGACTAAGCTCAAGGCCTTGGAGAAAGGGGAGATCAGTTATCCGCCGTTGAGCGATGAAAAAGTCCAGAATCTCTTAGATTCTGAGGATGACGTCTCAAACATTCAGAATGTGGTGCTTTTCTTGAAAAACCAGAGAGAGTACAACGAGCTTCTTGAAAGGTACAACCCAGGCTTAAGAATCAGCCAGGAGGACAACGTGAGGAAGACTGCCAGGATGGTAGGATTGACAGTTCCAGAAAACTAGCGAAGTCCCTCATATAGCAATTAAAGAGCGGGCTACTGGGCCCATAATAATAAAACACAAATTTATTGATATATCACAATTCCATAACCGTATAAAGTAGCCAAAACCGGCCAAAATTTAAGTTAGCCTCCTAGGCCAAACGTTTGAGAGCTGGCTGAACCTGTTCCGTACAGTCCATGGACCTCTTCAACTTAATGTTTCTCGTCATCAAGCATCCCTCGGATGCCTTGATCCGCGAGTTTTCCTGGTGAAACTTCTTCAAACTATCAATCAAAAGCATGTCGTCATAATGATTGTGGCAGAAGAGGTTATAGCCCTGGTGGTTCACAAGACACCTCTGTAAATACTTCAGGCTGGCATCGAAGTTGTAGCCATAGTTGTCCATGAGGTACAGGATTGCAAGCGAATATAGAAGTCCATTAGACAAGTGCTGTTGCTCAAAGTGTTCCGCTACAAAAAGAAAGTTCACCGACAGGTTTACATTCTTAATGAGTTTGAGTAACCGGTTAATATTGAACAACAGTTTCAAAGGCACCCCGTTCATGGTGGGCGACTCAAACGAGAGCTTGGAATCCTGATAGTTGGAGTTGACGAAGAAGCGCACATTCAGGTTGTAGTTGTAGAAAAACGCCAAGTAGTTCTGCAAGATGCGGTTGTACCTGGCATGGAACTCCTGGAATGCCCAGTGGTCACTGGAGGTGTTTGGGTCCAAGTTCAAGACGATGACGTCAGACAGTATCACCGGTTGTGATTCATCGATGAAGCTCAAAAACCGCTCTGTCAGCCCACAATTCACTACCACCTTGATATTGTGGGTGTCGAGCAACTTGGGCATCTGCAAGCTATTGTAGGATCCTAGAAGAACACTTGGCATCAACTGCACCGGTTGGATAGGACCTGCCACCATTGTTTGTATTTCAGATATTTCGAAGGATTCAAAGTGTTCAAAATTCAAGGTACTTTAAATTCTCTTTAAAGTACTTCAACGTATCCAAAATTTGAAATATTTCGAAGAGTTTCTCGAAGAAAAAGCAGTATTCGAATTATTTAACAATCCAAAATAGCTATAAATATTTTTTAAAATTCAAAGTATGTTAGGACAGATACTTCGAAAAAAAAATTTTTCAAATTTTGAATTCAAAATTAATTCAAAATCCTAATCCGAAGTCCAAAACAAAATTTAAAATTCAATAACACAAGCAACTTCCAAGTTTTCCAAATTCTGGCTTCTATTGAACCAAAATTTTTTAATTTTAAATTGCAAAATCCGCTGTAGGTGCAAAAGTTCTGTGCGGAAAAGGGACGAGCAAATGGCCGAGAGATCTCAGAGCAGTACTTGAGATGAAGCGATTTTGAGAAGAAGCGATATTTGAGATGAGGTCGAAGGCGGAGCCACGGAGCCGGAACGGGAATATAAAAAAAAATAGACAAGAAAAAAAAGAAAGCAAAAAAAAGAACCGATGAATGGTTTAGATATAGGAGAAATTTGTGGCCTGTGCAATGGCCTGCGGATACCCCAGCACTTTATATCCTGGGTACTAGGGCCCAGTACAGGAGCTGGCCAGGTGCGTGGAAGCGGCATTCAGAGAAACCGAGAGGCAAAGAAAGTGCATATAGCAGACGCGCTCCCATTGCGGCCGTAATTGGCACGCGCACGCGCAAAGAAACCTGAAGAAAATCTTTCCTGCACGGCTTTCAAAAACCTGTACACCCTAAATTCGTACACCGTCCGCACAGCAAGCACCCAGCCACGCGCACACACATGCAGACACAGCCGTAGACACCCGTGCACCAGGAACCCCACACCCAACACATTTAAACCCGTACATCAGAATCTCACACCCAATACGTACACCCGGACACCACAGCAAACTATCCACCTTCACTACCTACTCCTTCCAAATGTTCACCGCCTTCAGACCAATCTTTTTCAGAAATACTTTCAAGGCCGTGCCCATTCTTTTGGGTGCAGGCACTCTCCTGTTATCTAGACCCTCCATTTATAATGATGCAATTGCCGTATCAGCACCGCAAAGAAACTACAATCCTTCTGCGCTTGAAGCCAAGGTCAGAAACCCTTCTTTGGGGAAGAAAATTGATTACGGAGATCTCTGTATGGGCTCTGTGACAGGCCTCTTTTTGGGAGTCATTATTGGCAAGCTCTCGAGCGCAATTGTATTTTTGTCCGTATCCAGTTATCTCTTGTTGCAATTCTTGGAGAACCGTGGCATTATTTCCATTCCCTGGACGTCTGTGATCAGCGTTGGAAAGAATAAGATTGACTTGAAGTCTTTATTCTTTAACAAGCCAAGCTTCAAAATTTCGTTTGTCTCCACTTTCTTGCTTGCTGCATGGAACATCTAAGCAAGCCAAGCGGCTGCAAATGAAACGAATCCTGGCTAATTGACAAAATGTTCATGAACAAGTGAGATCTCCGATAGATCAACTCTCCAGTATTATAAACAAAAGTTATCGATAGAGTTTATTTTAGAGCAAAGTAATTCACATAAGACCTTATCATAAGAGATGTATGATGAATTTTTCTTTCAGAATTTTGAAACACACCATAGTATTCTAACCATTATAAATATACCACAGAAAGATTGTATAACATCATAATAAAAGGACCAAGGATAGAGCAGCGTAGAGCGTTATGAGCTCTGTGCCGTCACATTTTAAGAGGTATTCGTCGTTTTCCTTCTTTTTAGGCCTTTCGGGATTCGGCGATTCATAATCGTGAATGATTCCGTTGAAATTCCACTGCAATTTCGCCAAAGGTCGTTCGTGCTGTTCTTTTTTTGTTGGCTGCGTGTCATCAGTTGTTCATGAAATAGGTCTTGCTTGTTTCCCCTCCGTTCAATTGTAAGATGCGATTAGCTGAAGGATTGTCCTTCTCTGTAAATCCAACGGAATCTGGTTTAATTTTGTCAGTATGACTTTCACAGCGTCTTGATCATTTTTAGCGTTTCTAGCATCATCTTGAGCGTCTTTTGACTTTAATTATTCTCTGAATGTCTGTGGTTCTTTTTGAACCGTGCTTCCAGCTCTTTTTGAACACTTTCGCATTGACTCTGAAAGTATGAATTAAAATAAACTATCAGAAAAAAAGCACAAGAATGCAACACTTACTGGTAAACTGTGAATAATTACAGCTCAAAAGTGTTAATCGAAGAGTGATTAACAGGCCAATAATGAAAAAGAAAGAACCTGAACTCACTGCATATTAAAGTTTCTTCCAATAACTTGCTCTAGAACCTACAGCTGGTCTTTTAGATCCTGAAAAGACTTACTGGATTCGGAGACGAACATTGACTTCAAGAATTGACATTTTTTAAAACTTTTACACGCTAGACCTGAAGCTCATGAGTATTTTTTGAATGTATCATGCAGCAACTTTCGACCAAGAAGACGTACATTTAGACCAACCAAACTATACACCAATATCTTTTTTACCAGTACACCATTTCATTGACAAAAAATAAGTCATCTTAGGCCATGTTTACCCCGTAATCAAATCCAACAACAAATGGGCAAACTACCTTCAAGCCTTTCATTCAAAATCTCTTATATTAAATATGCTTTTTTATCGACTAAATACTCAAATGCTTCTTTATTATACATGGTTATGCATGGCAGGCCAACTTGGACATGACGTCGAATGTACCAGTTCCCACATTGTTCAATTTACCCATCACAATTTTGGCGGATGGCGACACCAAGTCCTCTCTGTCTCCGTTAAGCACAGCCTTGGTCAAGAACTGACAGGTGGTCTCGTACGACATCTTCTTGAATGCAGATGTGGACGAGTCAATGCCCATTCTGTTGAACGCAAGATACGTTCCCTCTCTGGTCATCATATCAGCAATCAAATCCAAGTGACGGGAAGACACCGAGATGGCGTAGGTCGAAAACACATTGTTGATTTCGTTGACAATAGTGTTTCTGGCGGCCTCCACTCCGTAGGTCTTCAACACTGCCGAAATGTCGTTGGAGCGGATGTTGTTGACGTTGATGAAGTCATCCTGCTCCCACATGGCCTTGAAATTAACACCCTCCGTGGTCAAATTGGGCTCGTTAGGCGCGCGAATACAACGCCCAATATTAGGAATTTCTCTCACCACCACCTTGCGGCACAAGTCCTCGATGATGTTAACCATCAACAACTTTTGAACGTCGCCAAGAAGCTCGATTTCGAACTCACACCATTCTCCGTTGGTGTCATCGAAGTCGTATTGCTTCACGAAATGGTGTGCAGAGATCACCTGTGTTTGTCTCTCCTTAGCGTTTTTGGACAAAGGCTTCTTTTCCTTAGCTTCAGAATCGATCATTTCGGAATCGGACTCAGATTCAGATTCGGACTCAGAGTCTGACTCTGACTCTGAAGAGCCCTCCATATCTTCATCGGAAGTTTCCTCAGCCTTTCTCATGCTCTCTACTTCCTCGTCATCTGGGCCGTCATATGAAACAGACTGTTTTCCGTTGGACTTCAACTTTTCATCCGTAGCATCGCCGTCTTCATTGGAATCCTCCAATTTCTCCGTTGGAAGTGCTGCATCAGTCTGGGACTTTGGAAGTGCCTTTCCAACTGCAGGAAGAACATCTGTACGGGTCTGTTTCTTGATTTCCTTGCTGATGGCTGCCTCCAACTTCTGCAAGAACTTAGTGCTGATGGTGTGCTGCAAGTGCTCCATCAGAATATCGTACTCCTGCTCGTACTCTTCTCGGGTGTAGAAACGGAGCTTGATTTGGTACGACCGGTATGGTCTTGCCGTGCCCTGCTCCACACCAGTTGTTTCCGTTACGAGCACACGGTCAATGAACTCGCTAAAGCACACTTTACCCACGGATTTGCAGAATGAATCAGCCATTTCGCCGGACACGTCCTTCAAAAGAGGCAACGACATCTGTGGGGTCTTGATGGCAGCAGATGCAGTCATAATGATCTCTCTCATTCTAGGAATACCCAACGTCACGTTTGCAGCACCGTGACCAGCAAAATGGAAGGTATTCAACGTCATCTGAGTGGAAGGTTCACCAATGGATTGGGCAGCCACAATACCGACGGCTTCACCCGGCTGGATCAAGGAACGCATGTACTTCAACTGCATGAGTGCCTTGAACTTCTTCTCAGTGACACCATCGCTCAGGTGCTTGGTGAACAACAGACTGTTGTTTTTGCTGAAGTCATCGAGCTCGTCCTGGAACTTCTCAGAAACAGAACCCAAGTACTTGGCCGGGTTGTACACCGAAAGCACCGGGTCGTGCTTGACCTTCTGCTCGAAATGAGGCAAGTCCATCTGCTTCTTGAAGCTCTTGCGCACCTTCTTGCTGTATGCCAAGGCAGTTTCTGTATCCAAATGCTCGGCCAAATCGCCAGGGTTGTACTTGGTCAATAAGGCATCGTAGTTGTCGAGACAGAACTTGAACTGGGTCATGTGGGACTGCTTGGTCACGTCCACGGCGTCTCCTCCGTAGATGGCCTGCACCATGGACCCATCGGTATCACGCACGGAGTTGTCGTAGGCCACGTGGATACCTTCCAACTGCTTGGTCAAACATCTCTGCAAGTACCCGGACCGGGACGTCTTGACTGCAGTATCGATCAAACCTTCTCTTCCGGCCATACAGTGAAAGTAGTATTCCTGGGGACGGATTCCGGAGTAGAACCGGCCCTTGATGTAGCCACCGGCCCTGGAGTCGGTTTCAAACGGCTTAAATGCAGGCAACGTCTTTCCACTCACCATCACTGGCACTCTTCTGCCCTCCAAAGCTTGTTGCCCCAAAAGACACATAATCTGGGAAACGTTAACTGCAGAACCCTTGGCTCCGGAAAGAGCCATAGCCTGCATCGAGTTGTAGGGGAACCGTTTCATAGTACCTTCGGGAATACACTTGCTGACCACTTGCGACGTAATGCTGTTGACCTTGGACTGGGAAATGGCATCCAAAATGCCCAATTTGTCATCGTCTCTCAAGATCTCCTCCAATCTCTTCAACAATTCTTTGTTGTCGTTGGAAGTGTGGCTTTCCAAGTTGGTGACTTCGCACGCGGCCTCACGACCAATGTCCACGGACTTCTTCAAGATTTCGTCTCTCCACTCGTTACCCTCGGATGTCAACCGCAAGTCATCCATACCACAAGTGAATGCACCCATGACGGTGTAATTGGTGAAAAGACGTCCCAAAACAGAAAGAGCTTTTCCGGCGGTGTCTGGGCCATATATCTCATGTAAAGAGTGCACCAAACCATACTCGGAGGCTCCGTATTGCGACTTGTCCAAAATACCACAGAGCAACTCACCATTTTTGAACAACACTTTGTTTTCATCCGAGCCCTTGCCCCAGTACTCATTTTTGATTTTGTTTTTGGAGATCAAATTGATACCGGGCACTCCTGCAGGCTTGATATTCAAGAGGATCGTGCTGATCACCTGTTTTCCTGTCCACAAGGGTTCGGGCTTGAAAACCGTAGGAGGTAATGTGAGGAGCTTGGTGCTTCCGTTGGTGTGGCCATCTTCGGGACGGATACATCCATAGATTAACTGCTGGTATGTTTCCCGATTGAAAAATGTGTCCTTATTGGTCAACCAAACACCCGCACTGATGTGGTCCTGGATCAAGCCTCTCAAGGGAGCACCGGATGTGGGCGTCAAGTACTGGGAGTCCGTGTTGGCCAAATTGAGAGCTTCGGCTCGAGCATTTTCGTTCTGGGGGAAATGCATATTCATCTCGTCTCCGTCGAAATCGGCATTGTAGGCTCCAGTATTGGCGTAATGTAAACGCAACGTCTTTTCACCAGGCAAAACACGCACCTTGTGACCCATCATAGAGGCCTTGTGCAATGTAGGTTGACGGTTCATTATCACCACGTCCTTGTTCTTCACGTGACGGAACACCTTCTTATTCAACACGGTGAAACCGTTGGAGGGTGTCAACAACTGGTTTGCAGCAGCCTTCCGCTGCTCCTGCGTCATGTGGAGCAACAGCACCATTTTTCCGTCTTCGTTTTGGATCGACATTGCACCAGGCCATTTATCCGGGCCATTGATGACGGCCTGTCTCAACTCGGTGACGTTGTATGCAGTCACTGGTTCTGGGTAGGTCAATTTGACGGCAAAGACGGGTGGAACACCAATCTCGTTTGTTTCCAAGTTGGGGTCTGGAGAGATGACCGAACGGGCTGCATAGTTGACTCTTTTTCCCATCATGTGTTTTCTGAACAATCCCTCCTTCTTCTCCAAAGCCTGCTTGATACCAGGAACAGGCATCTTTCCTGCAGAGGAGTTCTGGTTCTTGGTGGAGTCGATGAAGGCATTGACGTCGTTCTGAATGGTTACGAATGCATTCATCAACCGGTTAAAGAGAATTTTGCGGTCTTCCGCGCTGGATGCCTTTTCCTTGCTAAAATGGCCCGAAATTTGATCGTTTAAGTCCTTGATGAGGATGGCCGTTCTCAACACGTTGGTCAAAAGCTCATTTTGGGGGTTTTCATGCACATCGTCACCCAACTTGGTGGGCAATCTGAACCGGGTAGCCGGCACAATCAAAGCCTGGAGAAAAAACATATCGGCACTGACTGGTGCCGTCATCAGCGGCCGCGAGTGAAACAATTTTTGGACGACGGCCTGTTCCTTTTCGAAGAGACCGCGCAAGATATTTCTGACCTCCGCTGCCAACACGTACTTGGAACCGGACTTTTGCTGTACGGATGGGACAGATTCGTTAGAACCAGAGGTCTTTTTTAAGGTGTCAAGCCGCTGCAAGCCCTTAATTCTATTGGCAGAGATTTGCGACTCTCTCAATCCGTTTTCAAACACCTTGACGTAACCATCTTTACGGTAAGTAGGGCTGTGCATGCCACAGTTGTCACATTTGGGCCTGCTGACAATTCGGGTATAGAAATCATGGATGAGGTTCTTTCTCTCTTCCCCCACTGTCTCTGTATTCAAGCCAAGAGCAGAAGTTCTACCCTCGGCAATAGCATTAGCAATGGCCTCCTCCACGAATTTCTCGGAGGCCTCTTTAAGTGCGGTTTTCTTGGCAGGGTCCATTTCCGTCGTAGATGACTCTTCTGCATCATTGCTGGAACCCTCCTTGGCCAACATGGACTCCAATTCTTGCAGCTCCAAGAGCAAACCGTATTGCACCAAATGCAACTGGCACACGTACTTGTGCACAGCCATTTCGTGAAGCTTCAAGCGGTGACAATAGAGACAAGCCAGGCGCAAGAAAACGTACATTTGGTTGAAAAAAAGCGGGTTGTAAACTGGCACCGGCAACTCGATGTGTCCCTGGTGACCCGGGCACAGCACCTCGTCAAGTCCACATGTGGTACAAAGGTTTCTGAGAAAGGCACCTAGGGCCAAGTCGTATAAACCACCGGTTACGGAGTGGCCCAAGTTGTCAAAGACGTTGGGGTTTGTGATTTGTTTTGCGGAGAGTTTTCTGATTTCCGCAAGGGTCAACACCCCGAAATCCACCGACGTGATTTCCGAGCCCACGGGTTTAGAGATATCCATAGTAGGGTGTGGTAAATTTTTTTTGATGAGATGCGTATCAGGTATTGATGCGCACGCAGCATGTGAGCAACGTCACGTGCTCATCGGATCAATAGGTTATGACAAGAGTCGGTAAACATTAAATCAGACTCAAAAAAATACTGCATAAAAATTGCAAGAGAAAAAAAGGGCCTGAAGAGTATGATTAGCACTATAATTAGGAACAGACTTAGGAACAGAATCTAACCAGATTCAGGATTAGAATTACTAGAATTACGACTATGGAAAACAGAAATAGGTATCACTAGAAAGTAAATGAGTAGAGACTAATGTCTAGCAAATGAATTTTCAAGAAGTCTATCTTCTTAGGGATCGATTGGCTTATCAGATTTCAGTAGACTCAGTAGACTTAGTAGAACTAATGGTTGGCCCAATCAAAGTCAACTCAATGGATAGTATGGCTCATGGACTTGAACTTGATTGATTTAGTAAACCAAAACCAACTGGACTTTGAATAACAATTTTGAGTAATAAAAGAGAAAACCTCATCAAAGGATTAGAATGATAGTGTTAAGACTAGCTTCTGTTTCAAATTATCGAGTCCATCGGGTTACCATTCGTATGGCCCTTGAAGCCGTATATATACACTTTATTTCACCCGAAAAGTATCTGTACAATTAAATTAGATAAATCCACACCGCTTATCTTGCAGAATAGGGCTTTCTTATTGAGCGTTACAATACACAGTCGCATAAACTGGAACGGTTGTCCAGTTGATTTCCAACAACTCTATTAATTGTGAGACTTCAGTAGTCATCTCGAACACCTATGTTCTTATCGGCATCTAAACTATACTAGGAGATCCTTGTATCTTAACACAGCTGTTTCGATGATCCCTTATAAACATCGTCTTCTCTTATATATCCTATTTCTCTCCGTCATCAAGCTCTTACATACGTTTTCTTTACCGACACAATGACCAGAGTTAGACGAGACCTAGACGAGGCTCAGCCCTAGCTTTTCCTCTCTTCAACAATAGCCATCATAGTTTCGTCTGTATGCAGTCATTTTAACATGCAGTACATAAAGGTGTACTGGTTCCTCAAGTTCAACATTTTTTTCTGAAGCAATAGCAATGAAAAAATATCGGTAAGCATTCTTGCGAAATAACTGTAGGTGTTTCTTGTTGTTACTGTCACATCTTACAATTGCTTTATACAAAAATTAATGCGACATGAAAAGGAAAAGTCTACTATAGTCTTCTTACAAGCTTAGAATGTTGTGATATGTTTAGTACCCAACTTGTTAGATCCACGATAGGCAGGCCCCTGCCTATCGTGGATCTAACACAACTCATGTGTTTAGTGTTGAAGATTACGTAAGTGTTTGAACCGAGCACTATTTAGTAAGTCATAGTACATTATTAAGAGGTTGCTATTTCACGTCTGGTCGAACGCAATACTGGTGTAAAATGTAACACGTTGACTTGGGGTAGTATTAGTAGTGAATTTTAGTATTATTGGCTACTAGTATGAATTACTATTAGTAGTGGTGACTTTTGGTGATACTATGCCATGAATGGCTTTTCTATGGAGAAAAGGCCTTTTCTGTGTGGCCATAATTTAGACTTCCTGTCATTTAGAAGCCCTGAAACAGACATTGGCTGATAATTGAGCATTATGGAATGCCTGATGAATGCACAAAATGCTAATTTGGATATACTATTACCATTAATTCTATGAATATTTCATCAACAAGTTCACCGCTATTAACTACTACAGGTTGCACAAAACTAACAGTGCATATGACAAACGCTAGAAGTCATCCCTAAAAAAATTATTCAACTGAAAGCAGTGACAGAATAGCGAATATTGTTTGTTAGTTAAGTGTGTTTAACCAGATAGTGGTTAGTAGATTGGTGCTTTGAAGTCATCCGATCAGGTCTTTTACTGTTCTGTTTAGTCTCTGTAGGTCCACAATGGGAGAGCCAGATTGTAGTTATTAGAAAGAAATTATTAGGAGTCGTATTGAATGCTTGAAATCAGCACAAGGTGCAGCACTTTAAATTACGAGAGTGCCTGTACTGAATGTGTGACCATGACTTGCCGGTTCTGTACCTCTTCTCACATGTGTATGTAAACCAAATTCTTGTACCTACCACTTTCTCATCCCCTCCAATATCAAGC